>CCAG010016217.1:0-30388 GCA_001077435.1 Glossina morsitans morsitans | reverse complement strand
CGAAGAACTTTCCTCGACTTTTATTGAGTTGCTCGCCATCAGACATGCTATCACTGATGGTATCAAAATGTTTTTTATTTTTTCTGATAGCAAGTCAGCTCTACTTCTAATAAATAAAAGAGATGCAGAGAATCAATATATGTTTGATATACATAGGACATTACATAAGTCTCAAGGGGATGATTGTCACCTTATTTGGGCACCTGGCCACTGCGGTTTGTTTTTAAATGTAAAAGCCGACCTTCATGCAAGGAGAGCTCGTGTTGATGGGACAATTTTGTTCATCAAATACATTTCCAATAAAGCAATTTGGGCAATTCGCAACCACATCCATCAACAGCTAAATGACGAATTTAAAGAGATTGCGCCTGTTAAATCCAATCGCTTTTTCTATAAAATAAATCCCATATTTGAATTCAAACTTTTTCTGTGGCTTCTTTTAATCCCTGCGAAATCAAAATTCTCTATAGACTCACGAAATAAGAAATGAGTCTCGCCCTACCATGTGATGCTTGTGAAGTTTGCAATGTTGTCGTGTCTGCTGCGCATCTAATCTTCAGATGTCATAGGCTTGATGGCATTAGATGTTCTTTTAGCTTCTTCAAGTTCTACGATGGTCTTCTCGATCTCTTTGCTGCAAAAAATATATGCCATTTCGGGGAACTAACTTGCTTTATTAGAAAAGCGAATTTATCGTTTTAAATTTTTTTTTTTTGGCGTTCATTTATTTTTTATTAATATTGTATTCCTCTTTTGTTTTCAGCCAAAGTTTGCAACACTGTTTGGCAACTCAACCAGCACAATTACACGCACACACACACAATTACACTTAGCGTACCGACTCCAGCTATTACGGGCATTCTTTATTTTGCCACGATATATATTTCTGACGAAAGATTACGACAGCTTATTATCTAGACGTAATTCATAAGCCGGCTGTTCTAATCGCGTCTGTCGGTGGACTCCACTGATCCTTCAACCATGTCCTTCTGATCGATTAAGAAATTCCCGCGACAAATTTTAGCACACTGTCTCCGCTTTTGCAGCCGCGACTATACCACAAAGAACCACCTTTGGAAAGAAATGGTTTATACAAAACATCGATATTTCTATTGTGAGTTGTCTTCGGTCTTACGTTGTCCGACTATAACGTTTCAATTTGTTTTCAATTAACACATTAGGGCGGGATTACTGCACTCATTTAGGTTGCATAGTCAATATATGGCGCAAAGAGAGTTCTTATATTTTGTGCATTCACAATTTAAAAACGGATATGGTCATCATCATCATCACGACCATAATAAGCGAAAAATATGTCAAATATTGTAAGAAACGAAAATCATCTCAAACTGAAACGGATAGGCCCACAAGCACAAATTTTAATTAACAGATTACAAAAACTATGAAACAATTTAGTTTAGTAAATAATATAATACCAGCTAGCAATTTATTCGCAACGATTTGAAAATTTTCCATAGGGCAAATATAATAACTTTATAACTTATTTGATTTTGAGTCATCGCGAAAGCTTTTCTAATAAAATTTATAAACTTTTACAGGTATTTGAAATGCAAATGAAATAGCACTTACCCTGACAATGTCCTTATTAATTTCTGATTTAAATGATGGCTCAATTTCAGTTTCTACCAACAGACGCAGTTTCTCTTGTTGTTTGGTTTCCAAGCTTGTAAGTACTTGCTCAGGTGTTTCATCAAATGCGAAAGGTTGTAAGCCAGGAGCTTTAGGAAATGTAATCCATGGTGTGACGGGTATAGATTGTAGTGGCTGTAAACAGCATCCTCTATGATTGTTGTGCAACCATAAAATTTGTGATACTTTAGCCAAACTTCGATTAGAACACAATTCCGATGTAGCCAAGAAAGCGTCTGGAATCGAAACACTTAATAAAATTTCAACTCTTTGATTAGTGCTTACGAATTATACCAAAGCCATCATTTGTTGAATTAGGCAACGCGTAAAATGTAATACTAGCATGTTGGGCTAATTGTTCGGTAATTTTCTGGCAAATCTTATTAATACGCCACGATTGTAAGAATGTAGCACTCACGTAATACAATGTTAACATAATCAAGTCGGTTTTTTTTCGTTTAATTATTTCTAGATTAGATTTCACTTCAACTTTTAATTGAACAAGCGGAGGAGGAATAGTGAGGTCTCTTGACAAGAAATGGTTTCAAGGATATGGAAAATGATAATTTTTCAATAGGATATAAAGAAAAAACTGTGAGGTGCTTAATACAGGGCTGTTATAGAATAGACAAATATATATAATTTTATGCAAATTTTCAATTGTTCAATTTCTGTTATTCAATCACTAAGTCTTACTTCAAATATCTGAAAGATATTTTGACACTGTACGCAGCTAAGATTATTTTGCTGCACAATAATAATTACATTAGCTCACATTTTCTATGTTATCTTTTCGAACCATATTCATAACAAAAAAGTTATCGGTAATTAGAGCTGCTAGTAAAACAATAACCTTTTACTTACCGCTATGTACTATAAGCATTCCTATGAAATTAAAATCACCATTGCATTGCAATATACATTATTTGTATATAATAATATGTTAGCTTACTCTAAATATTTGATTATTTGCGCAGAGAAAGGTTTAAATAATTATTAGTATTAGAAGTAATTTGAAAAAATCTGTGCAGGTGGACAGAAAACTGAGAATTTAAAATTGAACGAAGTTATCATCGATAAGCGATCGGTTTTGCTAGTTGGCTTTCTTATTTCACTTATTCATTTTAGAAAACCTCTGAAGTTTTCAAACGTGTAATCACAAGTTCTGTAACGGCAAGGTAAATTGCTTTTAAGCGATTTTTTATTTAATTTGACTTAGTTCAAAATAATGGAATTTTGCTAAGCCGTCCAATTCCTATATTATATACTATAACTCCCATATCTTCAGTTTTATATTGTATTAAGTTGGCATCACTCTGTCTCATGTGAGCAGAAAAGCAATGTAAAGAAGGATTTACAAAGGAAACGGAAGAAAGTGAAATCCTGTTGGAGTCTCTCTGACTAACTGGAGTTATTCGATAGACTATTTCAGTTCGTTTTACTGCTTAAAAGACAAAAGGAGAAAAAGATAAATTAAAAGGGCATTTAATTTAAGGGCCCGGCAAAAGTGTCTGTCTGTGTTTACCACCCCACCTGCAAGAAGAGCGATCTCTATTAGATAAGCGACGTACAAACTAATAATAATAATTTTATTATGGCAAAGTGGGTCAGTTCATAAACTTATTAAATTGATTGTAATAATAATCATCGGTAAAGTCTAATACGTTTTACAGTGCGCTCATATCGAAGTCTGATAGTTGTTCGCGAGTATATATTGTGCTTTGTAAAGACTGTGAGAAGCCGAATGAATATCTTCACTATATTTTGGCTTCTTTTGAAAATGTTTTATCAACTTTTATGTTCTTCCTTTAGTCTTTTAACTTTTATATTTAACGTTTTCTGGTTAACTTGCAATTTGGCGTCTGCTGGTATACCGTGGGTTTTGGTGTGTCTTTTGATAGTTTGTGTGGCTTCTAAATTCGTTAAACTCAAAAGTCCTGATGATAAACAATTTCTCAGATTGTTGACGATCGCTGGTCAAGGTTTATATCCAGAAGACTTATCATTTTGGCCTATAGCACATAGAGGTGCCGGCTACGATGCTCCAGAAAATTCGAAAGCAGCTTTAAGAAAGGCAAGTAAGAGGTCTGATGTTTTTATTGATATAATATGACGTTACAATAGCAATAGGGAAGGAAGGGCATGAGCGGCAGCTCGCATATTAATACGCTGTGCTATAGAAAGTATAGGGGAGGTATATGTGATTTTGCGTATACTACACTTGCCTTTATATATATTAATTAGCTACCCTCTAGCTATAACTGAATAATTCTCTTCATTTAATACGACTAACTTTAGTTTAAATAAATTTTTAGGTGTAAAAAAGAAAGAAAGTCGAAGTGTCACTATACGAAACTAATAAAAAAAATGAAGAACATCTTCGTATTGTTATTATGTTCTTTGAATTTTAATTAACTTATATAGATAATAAAAACATTTGAGCTAAACTTTTATGAAACATAGTCTTCGACAATTTCTGTTAGTACTATTAAAAATAATTTTTGCTTACTCGTATAAATTTTATTAATTTTGATTGCAGCTCATTTTACATTGACAGTGAAGAGCATCAAAAAGAAATCTAACGCATTATAACAAATCATTTGTTCTACTTTCAGTGTATTACACGCGGCTATCGAAATGTTTTATTAGATGCTGGTCTAACATCTTGTGGTGAAATAGTTATTATAAATCGTTTGACTTTAGAAAAAGCGAGTCTTAGCGGCAGCATTGCCTTACATACTTTGGAATCTTTAAAGAAGGTCAACATTGCCGAACTACATCCTATGGGGTATGAAAGCAAAAAAAAAATAAATAAATAAACAAATGCCATAAGTAAGGAAAATATAATCATTATTAAGAGTTTATAAAACTACAGCATAAATTATAATTAGTAAGCTCTTGAACATATACGTCGGCGTTTCTGTTAAGATGAAAAAATTTTTTCGTTTCTTTGACATGAAAGCGTATTGTTGCTATATCTAACAAAGACGGTTTCCCAAATTTATCAAACATAGAGAAGAATGCCAACCGTTAAGTCATACACGGAAAATAGCTCAACAGCTTTTCTTGTTGGAATCAAAATTTTCAAACAAAAGTCATTGAAATATGTTCTCATCAATTACCAAAGTCGCAATCCACTTGGGTGAACAACCGCTGAAGACGTCGCTGCCACAGTATGGTTAAACTTCTTTTTCTTGTTTTGAATTAAGTCCATTTTAGATTTAAATAGCTTAACACGGAATTTGACGACGGATTATATACAGAAGGACGGAGGAACGAAAATCAGTCGACTAGCGTGATGAGAATTTCGAAAAAGCCATTGATGACATCCGTTATGGTTTCCTACCGTTACTTTGCGTTTTTCTTTCTAAACAGTTCTTTAAAGGTTTAGTGCTATACTCTTGCAAGCTATGCTGTGCTTTTGCTGGTGTTAAGATAATAAGCGTAGTTTATTTGCTTCTTTATTTCTACAGTAAACATTTCGATCCGGAATACGTTTATACATTAAAAGAATTACTGGATTTCTTAGAAGAGCAACGGCTTACGGTTTTCCTACTCATTTCGGACAATAGCTCACTTATGTTACAAAGTTTAAAAAAATTAATTAAAGGAAATCCTTTGTTTATACAACGCATTGTGTTGATAACAAAATCTCCTATAACTATTTACCAGGTCAGTAGTTTATTTATTTATTTATTTATTTATTACACTTATACAGAAACTCAACTAAAAAAAGACAGTCGAGTTCAATAAGGAAATTCAACTGGATTACAGCTTTTAAATATGATTTTGTACGTTACACCACTTGTGCTAAAGGGGTATATTAAGCTTTTGCGGACGTATGCAATACCTAGAAGGACTTAAGATAGACGCATCTTTTATTATGTAGATCGATTCCGAATACTGAACCTATTAAGCCTGTCCGTCCGTTTTGTTTTCTAGTGGTTAATCTACAGGCTGCAATTTTTTAGACATTTTGATGAAATGTGGTGCACTGACGTATTTTGGCCCCAGGACGAACGCTATTGGAAATGGCTCGGATCGAATATTTCTTTCGGCCACTTCCAATATAACAGCTTAACTTCAACAGCTATTATACAAATAACTGCAGAGTGGTGTAGGGTATTTAATGGTGGCTATGGCTCCATTACAGACTTTTTACTTGTATAAATTATAGCTGCGTAAATTGTTTCCCGAGTTGATTTGCGGCTTATGGACGGAAAAATCTTTATCTCTAGCTCTGCTGAAAACCTCTACTTTGATTACCTCTTTATATGGTGCATTTTTTCGTAACATAATTGCTCCGGTTATAGGTATTAGCGTGGTATTTGTATCAAAAGAAGAATTCAACTTGTAAGTGAAAATTTAGAAACAATATTTCTTAAATTTTTATTACGAAAAAAATTACTACTCTTTACAGGCATATAGCTGAATTATGGAGAAACGTCGGAGTACGACCTATAGTTTATAATGTTAATTCACCAAACGAGAAACGCTACTTTCAGAAAACGATGAAAACTCAATATCTTACAGATTCATTGCGTTCCGAACCACATTTATTAATGAAAGCTTAAAAGAAAAAAGAACGGACAGATAACGATGATAATTTTCTAACGAATCAATAATGATTTACACACTTATACGTATCTATGCTTTAAATGATATTTTATAAACAATTGAAAAATAAGCAACATTTTATTCAATGAACAATATTTTTGTACTCGCCAAAGCGGATATATTAAATTTACTAAGTATTCGCAGTCTCCAGACAGCAAATATTTTCTTAATCAGTAGATATGCTAGAAACAGTTTACTAAGTCCAAGATTGGTCTGTTTTGCAAATTTTTTTTTTCTGAGAGTAATGGACTTTAAGTTAAAGTAGTCTGAACGGGTGTTTACTGTTAGGTAAACCTTTATTTTAAGTTAAAAATTGTCCTAATTTATATAAAATTTTATTAAAGTGTTTTTATACAACTTCATTTTAATTAGAGAATTTCGCGCACTTGTTCTTTTATTGAGAATACAGTGAAAAGTTCTAATTTGTCCTAAATGTGGTTTGCTGTTATAAGGCTAATACGACAGCGATTGTACATAATTTACTCATCATACCGCCGCTTGTTATGTGTACAGCAGCATTCTACTTAATTCTTCAGACATCCGATTTAGCGCGATGCAGCGTATTTAATTTTTTGAACCGAAAGTGAACGTGATTGTAATGCTGGGAATATTTATATCTAGTGAAATAGGACGAGAGCAAATTAATTTTATAAATTATATCATGTGAATCAAAAAAAGCAACCTTAGTTCGGAAAATTTCTGCAGACCAAAAGAGCCTGTTTATACTGCTTCAACTTACATGTAAGGTTCAAGCATAAAAATAATATAAAAATTTTTGAAGTGTCTATTGTTTTGACTGAATGGTCAACTTGCCATGTCTAAGCCTTAAAAAAATATAGTTTTAATGGGAGTAAGCCCTCGGTGGAGCAATATGGGCACTTCGAAACCACATCTTTCAACAACTAAATGATGTATTTAAAGAGATTTCACGTGCTAAATTCAATCGCCCTCTCTATAAAATAAATCCCACATTTAGCTTCAAACCACTATCAGAGCCTTCCTTTATTTTCTAAGAAATCGAAATTCTTTATACACTCATATAGGGTCACACTCATGATAAAGTATATTTACAAATGATTCGTGCTATGCCATGTGATATTTGTGAAGTTTGCAATATTAGCCAGTCTGCTGATCATCCAACTTTCAGATGTCACAGGTTCGATGGTATTAGAAATTCTTTTAGCCTTTTCAAACTATATGGTGGCCTCCTCGATTTCTTTGCAGCAAAAAATCTCGGGGAACTAACTTGCTCTATTAGAAAAGCGAATTTTTCTTTCTAATTTACGAAAACATTTCTCTAAAACATTCTTTTTTTTCAACCAAAGTTTGCAATAAATAATCTACTATTACACTTAAGATATTGGCTTTAGCATATCATGGCCGCAGTTTATTTTTGTTTTATATATATATTTCTTGGAATTAATTATCACTGTTTATTATCTGGTCATATAAGCCACAAAAGAGTAAACCTTATTCTTCGATCCGCTAAACATATAGAATAGGAAATTTACTCTGTATAAATTTTATAAAAATTTACAGCAAACAAAAATTTCCCTGATGTGTTTTCAAAATGTAAATAAAACTATCTACACATTGATAAGCTACTAATGTAATTTTTAACAATAGGTCTTACAATTTGTATAGAGCCATAAAAACAGCGAATGCTGGATATCGAAAGCCGAATATAGATTTAGCCAACCCTTAATCACTTCGTACGATTTGTGCTTAAAGCACACAATAAGCGAACGAAAAGTGCAAAATTTAGTAAAATTTGACGATACGTAGTTTCATTCCTAAAGGAATCTGTTGAGTATTTACATCCCATATAGAGCACCGGTAATGAATAGAGAAGTTTATGTACTTTTTGATGGTAAGAAAGATTCAAGTCAAATCTACCTTCGCATCACCTTTATGCATTCAAACCCTTGTCGAGCATGTTAACCTCACGTTACCAAGCAAAAGATGTACATAATAATACATCAGGCGTGCTCTTTCGCTTAAAATCTCTTCGAGAATTTTGTTTTCGAAGCGTGCGTACGCTGCGTATTAAGAGGGAACTTACTTATAGTGTCATTCATGTTACAATTAGACGCTGATCTAAATAATAGATATATGATACTATTGCCGAGGAAACACTTTTACCTTATTTTTCTAAAATATTTCATTTAAGGCATTTATTCACTTTGCCTAATCCTATATTTCGCCTATGTCGACTATTTTAGGCGCCTCAGTGTTTCCTTTTTATATCCTACACCACTTGAGGTACAGGGTATATTAAGTTAGCGCGGTCGTATGCGACACCCAAAAGGCCTTAAGATAGACCTACCTTATATCACACCAATCGATTCAGAATCGTAATCTGAATTGATCTAAGGCTGGGTCGGATCGGTCAACTTTTTCGACCCATATAACTTCCTGTTCTGAAAAGTTATATGGAAAAAAATTGTAATTTTCCAAATTTCTAAGCAAAAGTGGCTAAGTAGTAGTATTTCGGCATTCTTAATTGGTATGGTCTCATGCAATGAAAACTGAAGTTCATTAGACAACAACGTAATATTTCAATGCTTCGTGATGAAAATTATATCACAATAGTAATTTAACATAAAAAAATTAACTGTGCCAAAATTTGGACTATCTCGGCCTATTTTTTGGATCTTGCCCTAATACGGATTTTTACGAAAATTCACCCTTTGACGAGCAGAAAAGTCTAAGTTTAAATATGTGGGGATGAAAATTGACTCATAATAGTAATTTCATACAAAAATGAACTTTACAAAATTTGGATCATCTACGCTTATTTTTTGGAACCTGCCCTATGGAAGAGTAAAACTTATACTACATTAGGTTGCGTTTTGGGCCCGCTTCTCCATACATAAGCCTTTATATAGAGACAAGATACAATTTTAAATTCTATAATAAAAGTAAGAATTATATAGACAATGCGGCGTAGGGTATTTGAGGATCGGCCTTGTCCGACTATAATGTTCTTACTTCTTTTTTATAATTCCTGGTTTTAACTTGGTTTTGGCGACATTTTGATGAAACTTGGTACACTGACGTGCTTTGCCCCGAGGACGAGGACTATTGAAAATGGTTGGGATTTTACCACTTTTTCAATTACTTTCCATACAGGACCTTATTTTCAAAACTTATATGAACAATTGTAGGGTGGTGCAAGGTATTTAATAGTGGGCCGTGGCCCATTATAATGGTTTTACTTGTTTCAAATTTTTTTTACATAAACTTCATTTTAGGTATAAATATATTTTGCAAAACTTTTATATTGTATTCCTTTCTTTTAACAATGATAGTAATTAAGTTTGCGTTTGTAAACAATAACGATTATACCAAAAATAAATAGTATGCTATTAAATAATGAAAAATTATAATTTTACATAAAAACTAAAAAAATGCATGGAATATATCGAATTATATTAGAAATGTACATGATATAACCTATACAAATCGAATCAAGTCAAATAAGTAATCGTCCGGCTTATAGCAAGTTTCTTGGTATGTGGCCACACTAATGTAGGCCTTTACATTTTAACCATGATGCATTTCTTTTCTAGCTGGTCGTAAGATTACAAAATCCGCATAAAATCAAAATCAGATATTTCAGATATATTACTGAGTCAGGGTCTGGAAGTTAAATCCTTAAATTTTCTCTATTGGTTTGCTTCATTAATGCAGTATAAACTAACGACGGTTTCTCTTTATGTTGTTCATTTTCATTTATTGTTTATATGGATGTCTTACATTATAATAAATTTTTAATATTTTTTTTCGTTTTCTTCACACATCAAAAGTTTATTATATTTCATTAAGATTCAGCCAAACAAAAAAAAAAAAAAACATTAAAAAGATTAAAAAATTTTCTGGAAATGAATTGAATTTTTTAATTAAGATATTAAATGAAAATTAACAAAATTACTTAAATTATTATTTGTTTAGAATGTTTTAAAGAATAATTTTCCAAGAATTATGAAAGCAGGTGGGCACAGATGTCGAAAAGCCTTGATAACACTGCAAAATATGCATAAAACCCCCTTGAGTTAGACGCAGAAAAATATTTTGCTTAAGAGTTTTCCAAAACGTTTTCGCTTTTCCATCTGCGACATTTAGTTTAGAAAGATTCGTCGAAAAGCTAAATAATAAGTATGTATGTATATTCATTTGTGAAGGATATTTGTATTTGCGCTTACTTAGGACAATAAAGAACTCTAATAACTAGACTAAATGTAATAAAATCAACTATACCCCGTCGAGCGTTTTTAAAAGTTATTTGCGACGTGTTCGAATAGTACGCTTCGGCAATAATGCTTCCGCTGGTAAGGTCAACGATGATTGCTGAGATCTGGAGGCAGCATTGCCTGTTTCGTTATCCATTGTAAATGATAATCGATGTGGTGGCTGTTTCGACGAGGTTCCTTTTCTCGGTGTTTTTGATATAACACCAAGAGAACCCGCAATTCCAGTGGCATGTTCAAAGTGTACGATTTTTCGTGCCCTAGCAGTTCGAGTGGTTCCTTTTGTTTCAGCTCCTGGTTCTCCTTGCAGGCCAGCGTCATCACTTGTAGATTTTCCCTTACGAGTGCGTTTTACAGGTACCACAGGGGTATTGTTGACTAGAGCTGCTGTTCTATTACGAGCTTCTCTTTTTGTGGCTGGTTTTTCCGCTTCGCTTTCAAAATTTGCATAGGCGGTAGATTCTTCGCCTATTTTTCCTTCAATATCTGCAAATTCATCGGTGCTTCCTACTGTGGAAGCGGATGCTAAACGGTAATCCCTTTTCCGCGTTCTTGCTGCTAAGATCTGCTGTTTTTCCTTTGTTGTGCTACGAGCAGAATGACATTTATCCTCGTCGACTTCCGTATTAAAATCTCTGACATCAGCGGTTGGTGTTCTAGGAGCACTTCTTTTAGCTCTGGATTTCTTGGGTGGATCTACAGCAGCTGCCGCCAAAGCATCCTCTTCTATCCGGGCTTTTGCAGCGGCAGCAGCATTACGTTTCGGCTTATGTGTTTCAACTATCGATGGCGGAGTGGACCCTTTTTGCTTTTCGTTTTCAAATGTCGATGACACTTTTTTGCGAGCAAATTCCTCAGCTTCAAATTGTTCAACGCCCACTTTTGCTCTGCCTCGTCGCCGAGATTTAACGGCGGATAATGTTGAGGTTTCCGTGGGTGAGTTATTTGATTTTTTTATGTATTTAGTTGTAATAACCGATTCCACTGATCTTTCGGATTGAACATCAGCGACAGCAGCAGGAGTTTCTTGTAAGGGCCTTTCAGCACTAGTAATGGTGGCGCTAAATTCGCCAACAGCTCGACCTCGGCTCCGCTTTGAGGTCTTTGGTGTGTCCGATTCTGCATTTCTCATTTCATTAACTGATGGCTTACGTCCCCTCCGTCCTGGCTTGCGTTGCTCTGCAGGAGTACCTGTGGACCGAACATTTCGTTTTTTAGGCGACTCAGCTTTGGCTCGTTCTTTTTCAAGGAATTGTTGAACTTTCGCGGTGGGTTTACGCATGCGACCGCGAGTTGTGGTCACCACACCAATAGCCATCTCTGTTCTTGTAACACTCTGGTTGTGTTCGGCTAGAACTTCGGCCATGTTCTCGGCTAAAAGTTTTTGAGAAGTATCATGTTTTTCTTTTGTTACAGTTTGCATTTCTGTATCCGAAGTTTCATCATAATTATGATATGCAGTAGCAGCCTTGCGTTGTGGCCTTTTCGTGACGGAAATCTTCGTCTCGTCGGTTGAAGACTGAATTGATTTTGTTTCTGAAACTAATTTAGCTCGATTAACACCCGGTGAGTCCAGAGCCTTTCGAGAAGCATCAATATACTGCGATGATCCAATTTGACTATCACGTAATAATCCTGTTTTCTGTGCAGGTTCAGCTGACGACTCCTCAATTGCCTCTATTTCAACGAGACGAAGTTTTGACGTTTCTAAATTTTTCAACTTTTTTGTTTTGAGGGTAAGCAGCTCAATTTCATCATCAGCATATTGAGGTTCTTCATGTTCACGTTCTGGCTTGTTATTAGCTTCAACAACAGTTTGAAGAATTGCACCAGACTGAAATGTTGCTTGTTCATCCGAAACTTTTAAGTCATTTGAATGAGAGGTGATTTCAAGCATATCAATTGCAATTGGGGCCGTTCCTGATATTTCCAGTTCTGTTGTTGGTTTAATTTGTCTTGCTGTATCTTTTAAAAGTTGTTGCCTTTCTTCAGCTTTTCGTTTTCTTGTGCTCCTTTTTGTGGTCGTCGTTGAGCTACTAAAATTAGATTCTTGTTTCTCGTTTGGTTTTTGGCGAACTTTTGCAGTGCGTGAATGACTCTGATCTTCAATAACAGTTGTGTCTTTTTGAAGGTCCACGATATCAGAAGATTCTGTTTCAGTTGCAATTCCAGTACTAATTTTATTCGATACGTTCACAACTTCTCTAAGTTTAGTTTCCAAAGGTTTCCTACGTTTGCTTCTTTGATTACCGTCTATAGTTGTTTTTTCATTAAGTACTCGTCGTGCTGCTCTACGGCGGAGCGGCCTTTTCGATGATGTATCTAAGTTTTCGTTTATTTTGACTTCAATTTGGTCGGCTTTTTCAGAAACGATTACCGCTTTAACCTCCTCGTCGGCATTTTTCTTGGACATACCAAACAATTCCTTTTTTAAATTTACAGTTTGGTTTTGCTGTTGTGTAAATTCCTCTTCATCTGATCTGCTCTCATTTACTACCTCCGAAGCTATCGTAACATTGTCTTCCTTCTGGAAATCTCGATTATGCTTTCTGACTCGTGTGGGCGGATCATCGACATTTGTTATTGAACTGTGACTGGAATCCGACATATTGCGACGTTTAAGTTCTCGCTTTCTAGGTGTTTTTTGTACTTCCTTCATCTCATGATAACTAATTTCAATGTCCAAAGTGGATGGTGGCGGATGGGTTGGTTGATATTTTGAAGCTTGTTTTACCATTGTCGGATCGGTGGACACGAATTGAATGTCCTTTACTGGAGTTTGATTGTGTAAAATTCCCGATTCTTCGGGAGAAGCTCCTGCCATATGAGCAATATTAACGGAAAGCTGTTCAGTATGGTCTGAACATTTTTTATTCCATTTGGGTTCAGAAATGGCGAAAGGTTCATGTTCTCCCTCAACCATAGACACATTCTTCACAGTTGTTATTGTAGGCAATTCTTTTACTAGTGCATGTTCGACGTCTTCTATATCAGGCGTTTTGTCTTTTACGACTTTCGAAAATGACAATTCTTTAGTTTCTCCTTGCTCTGTTATGGGTTCTTCCAAAGGAGTTTGCGACAATTTTCGGCGTGTTTTATGGGTAGTAGCGAGGGTTCCGTCATTATTGTCGAAAGTGCAACCTTTGTTAGACTCTGATGTGGTAAATTTACGATGAACATGTTTAGCACTCGATAGCAGTTTAGAGTTTTCTTGTTCGTTTTCAGATTGCATATACAATTGCTCTTGCGAAGCGCTCGCTATTCGGCACACAACACGTTTTGTGGAAACTAAATCGGGATTGGCATCCGAACATTCACTGAATTGAGAACCTTTGCGCGCTTTAGCTTCATCTTTAGAGTGGTTTTCCTCTATTTGTTTAATTGGAGAGCTGTTTTTTGTTTCAAAATCAGAATCAATTACCACGACCTCACATATGCCCGATTTCAACTCGTTGTCGGTTACTGAAGTATTTTCCTTGTGTATCAAGAGTTTATCTGCTTTGGTTTGTTTTTCTGAGTCAATTTTTTCATGATCAACCGATTTGCTTTGATTGATTACATTTAATTTTGTAATATCTTCTACTTCCGGCTTTTTCTGTACGCTCTTTTTAAACTTTTGAATAGTAATTATTTCACACTCCAAATTTTCTCCAGTTTTGTTTTCTTCAATTTTATTGAATGGCTGAGTTGACGAGTTTAATATTTTTGATCCACTTTCTTTGGCAGCTTCTGCAATTTCGATGATTTCCGTTAAATTCCCAGCTGCATTTTTTTCTGACGAAAATATCTCAATGGTTACTAATTCTTGAGAATTTGAAACTTCTGCTCCTTCCATAGAGGACATTTCGATAATATCTGCAGCATTATCTGAGACACTCTCATCCATGTTGCCCCCCCTACATTCAACATCTGTTAGTAAGGATTCCTCAGCTTGAATACCTGGAACATTCAGGTTACGGACTATAAATCCCTGTTCTGATTTACTAGCAATCTCGGATTTTTCTGTTGCGACGAATACTTGAGCAATTTCAGTTTCCGACTCTCGTTCTTCTGCAAATTTACCCTTCACTATAAACTCTTCTTTTATGGTTGTGATATGTGATGAACTATCAACTCCCGTATTTTCTATTACTTCAGCTGACATTCCTGCATTTTCCAAATATTCTCCCATCTTTTGAACCCGTTCACCCGTTCTTTTCGTTAGAAGCATTTCTGCTGGGACAGTCTCTTCTGCGGCTTCATCCAAAGACTCAAATTGTTGCTCATCCACGAATAATTCCTCAAATTCTTCGTCTTGAACCTGTGACACATTTGCAATTTCTAGCTTATTTGCTTCTATAATTCCATCTCCAATGCTAGTGCTTAAAATATCGTCTAATGGTTTAATTCCTACAGAAATATCTCCGTTGCTTTCTTGTTTTTCAGTATCTCCACCACTGGCTTTTGAATTTCTTTGCAACAGGCTTTCTTTTAACTTAACTTGAGGGTCAATGAGGGTTTCAATGTGTGAAGAGATCGCTGTAGGCAGTGGAGGAACCTTGGCATAGTATTCACCTTTTACGGGACTAATTTCTTTATCGAAAATCTTGACTTCATTTGTGCTAACATGTTTAACTGATGTTATTGGATCAATTTCTATAACCGCAGGTTTACATATTTGTAGTTCATTTAGAGTCTTCGAGTTTTCTAAGAAGTCCACATTTTCAATAGTTGTAGTCTTTTCCAGAACTTTATCATAGCGAACTTCTCCTGGCAATTCTACAGTCGAAAGTTCTTTATCTGCTATATCCGGGATCGAAATTTCTGCTTTAGACAAAGAAATTGCTAAGAAATCTTCATCCAGTTTTTTACTAATATCTTTTTGCGCCTCTGCAAAGCCTTCCTTTTCTTTTAGAAAAACTTTATTGTCCGATGCACTTTCAAAACTCGTCCCCCGTTTAAGTGGTTCAACCTCTTTTGCATCGATAAAACGTTTTTCCTCTTTTTCACTTATCTTACACGCTTCTGAGACTAACTGTACTGTGCTTGAAACTTCTTGTTCAAACTCTCTGGATACGATTTTTTTCGCGAATTCACTCTCAAATATACGCCCACCAGTCATGATGTTGACGTGTTGTGAAACAGCAGCTCCCGTTTCTTCCATTGTTTCATACGCAGCCTGCTGAGTTGCAATTAATGCTGTTGATGAGTTTTCTAAATGTTCCTCTCCCTTTTGACCCCTTTCATTATTTTTTTTCATTGAAACCATTTCTCTCGACGCATCTCTTTCAGCACCCTCAACCAAAGTCCCAAATTTTTGCTGTCCCACTAATAATTCTTGATATTCGTCATCTTTAATGTTCAAAATATTTTCGATTTCTATCTCCTTTGCTCCTATAATTCCTTTCCTAACGTTCGTGCTTAATACAGGTCCCTGTTGTACAGCTTCTGCTTTCCCTGGATTTGTTACGCAAGTAGCACCAGGCGGCGTCAAAATACTATTCCCTCTGTCATGATTTTTAGTACAATCAGGCTTGGCTTCTGAATCTCTTTTTAAGAACATACTTTCTGCTACCTTCGATTGACTTGGTTCAAGAAAAGTTTCATTGTATGTAGGACTTACTTCAGGAAAAGCGGAATGGTTGGGGTGTTTTTCTTTGTCGTGAGAAAGTTGTTTACGTGAGGCCTGCAATGCATTGACGCTAATGGTTTTAGGAGATATTATTGGATCTGTTTGTAATACCGCAATTTTCTCTTTTTCTTCTAACTGTAGAAGCTTCGAAACTACAGGGAAAGCCACACGTTTGGTAGTTTCAAATTCTTCTAGAAGTTGTGTGCAATGAGTTTCTTCAAGTAATTCTGCATCTAGTTTGGCGGAATTCGGGCTTTCTGTTTTTGATGAGGCGTTTTCCAAAAATTCCGCATTGGTCCTTCCCCTTCCCTTTGCTTTAACACGAAAACCTGTTTCTATTTCTATCTGGCCCGCAACCATTTCCACTGTTACATTTTTGTGAACAGGTGTTTCTTCAGAAATATTGTTGTCATCTTTCGCTAAAGTTCCTTCAAATACCGTGGCAGCATTCACTGTTTTAAGTTCTTTCTCTTCAGAGGAACATTTGAGACTTTCCACAATTAACTCCTTTTTACATGAAACCTCTTCTTCGATCAACAGTGATGAAATTGAAACACAATCGACTCTCTTTTTGTCTCTCTCTCTTTCTGAGTCCTCTAATACTCCCATTTCCTCCATAGTCTGTTTTGTCAAATTGGTGGTTTCATCTAACAATTGACATCCCGTTCGATTAGGGCTGCTTTCATGCGACATGCTGAAATCCTCGCTGTCCGTTACTATCAAGGGCTCTGACAGCTGATTTACTTTATCATCATCTATGATTTGCAAACTAAATATAGAAACTTGTTCGTCTCTTTCAGAGTCCATTGCCTGCTCATCGCTCATAGATTCTGTAGTCTTATCAAGTAAATGGATACCACTAATATCTCCTTTAGAATCAAGCGAGGGTGAGGAACATTCATGTTTATTGGCAAATTCTACGATACTTGTACCAGCCAAAGGATCGGTAACGTTGCTCTGCGATGTGGAGCTTATATCGAGCATTACGTCTGAAGTATTGGTTACATTCATCACACTTTTTGTGAGTGGTAAATATAAGCTGGTATATGAGCAAGTGACAGCGGGTGTCGTATCTTTAGTTGACAAATCCTCGTTTGGATCTACTTGATAGCCGTGTCTCAGCATTTTCGATAATGTTTCAGCCTTTTTCGCAGGCTCTACCAACTCTTTAACGTTACTTCTGGATAAATCCGATAGGATCTCAGAAGCTGAGAAAAGTGATTTTTGAGTTGGTATTTGAGCAATTAATGATTTCCACTCCGTAACGCTGCTTATCGGTGTGTAAGTTTTAATCTCCTGCGCATGCTCTTCAAATAGCTTTTTCGATGGCTCATGGTTGTGTGGTTTCATTTCGAAATTTTCTTTCACCTTATTAATGTTACTAGATGATTCATGTTGTTCTACCTGTTCTCCATCTTCTTCAAAATAAGAACCTATTAAGCGCGAACCTGAAGCAGGCGTTTTAAAAAGATCATCTAAAAGTACATTATCACTTTTACTAATACTGAAATCACATTCAGCAGTAGGTAGTTCCACGGAATTGCCGGTCTTTCCTACGACTGAGCTTGAAGGCAAACCAGCTATCATAAGATTTTTAGCTCTTGGCGTTACTAAATATTTATCAAAATTTTTATCCATTACAAGATTCTGATAAGTCTCAACATTGTCTATAGCGACTGATTTCACATTTTTTTCAAAAGTATCCAATGGTTCTTTAAGATCGCTTAATGGAGGGATAGAGCAACGTTTTGGTATATTTATTTGCTCACGAATATCACTGGATTGAACTGTTCTACAAGCAGCAGGAGTTTTCAATAATTGCTTTACTTCGTTCAAACTGTCCAAAAATTCCCTTGAAGTACAGGGTAATTCTTCATTATTGTTCGAGTTTGTTGGTGTTCCCTTTTTTAGGATGTTCCCAATGACCCGCACATTATTCATATTAGGTGGGACACTTTCCAATACATTTTCCTGAATGTTTACGGCTTCAAGCTCACCTTTGTGTACTTCTTCGGATTTGTTATTTAAATGTATTAAACTCCCTGTTTCGGCATTAAAAGCTGAAAAAGCAATGGCATTTACTTCGCTTCTTAAATAATATTCAGAAGTTGCATCATACATTCATCCAATTCGTTCCCGTATCCATAATCAGAGTTATCCAAAACGTCAGAATTTTTGGTTAAAATTTCTTCGGCAACATGCTTAGGTTCACCTAACCATAATAAAGTAAAACACAAAAAGGCAAAAAAACAATTTTTGGACAAAAAATTTTGTTAGTAATTTTATATAGTTACCCGAAGATTGTGACACATTCGCGGCTGATTTTTGCTCCGCCATATCTCTCACATTAACTACAAAATTAATAGAAAAGAAATTGCGTTGTGATTTTCTGAAATCTTTATTTTCAAATACCTCGATTAATGTTGGCCTTAGCGTCCCGAGTAAAATTTTCGACGGTTTCATCAAGGGTATCACATATGACTTCTTCTGATGTACAAATAGTTTCAGCAATTAGCGCAGAAGATTCTGGAAAAATGTCATAAAAAAATGTCACTTTATCTAATGTTTTCATTCGAATGTTGCTCGTTAGTTTACCTTTTATTATATGACTTTTTTCTTCTTCTGCGTTGTACATTTGTACATTTATATTTTCTCCTACAACAGCACCCATGTCCTCGCTCATTTCAAGTGGGATGTTGAGATGTTCCACATTGAAAAACTCCTGCGCAGTATCCGCTCGTGACATTTGTAAATTTGCTACTGTTTTCTCGTCCTCTAGTGAGATTGATAATCTTCTGGTATTGATGCGTGGAGTTAGAAATAATTCATTAATGGCAGTACAAGAAGCTCGTCGATTCCTTTGTGTGTCGGAAGTCAACCCTACAGAGTTTTTAAGAGACAACGATGGACATATGACACTGCATCTTGAAGTAAATGCTATTAACTGGGTTTTGTCAGCGTTTTCATTAAGATGTGAAGATAAAGGGTTTAGAATTCCAGTATCCGCGACACATGGCACAGGAAAGCTCTGTATTTCAGATATTTTGGAAGTATTTTCAATTTTTTCAATTTCAATTTTTTTTGGTTTTTCCTTAGCAGTTGCCGGTGACTTAGAAAAAATGAGTTCCATACAGCTTTCAGATGTGTTTTCCATATAGCGTTCCATTAAAAATGGAACAATTTCACTTTTTTCTTTCTGTTCACAAACACGTGACCGTGTTGAAGAAAGTAATTCAGTCTTACATTTGCCTGCAAAGTTTGCTTGGCCTTGGTTATCATCCAATAAAGAAATCACTGACGTTGTTTCTCGCAATTCCTGATATTCATTTGCTGTAAGTGATTTTTTGGAAACAAGTTTAGTTAAAGAAATGGGTTCATTTTCTTCTAATTCTTTATTTGCTACAGCAGATGGCTCTTTTTCTACATTGGTGGACTTCGATTCTAAATGCTTTTGTTGAAATTCGTCAGATTTATTTAAAACAATTTCAATCTCTTGTAGCAATAATTTGCTGGCATCCTCCATTCTCATGGATATATTCGCACCCTCTTCAGCTTCAATTTTTGCATGTGAATTTTCTATTTTCTTATCGACACCTGGATTAGCCAAATACGCGTCAATCTTATTTATCGGGTTACAACTTTTCCCGGAATAGTTTTCTATTGATTCATCACCAACTTTATCTACAATCAAAATATTCCTCTTTTCTTGTGCGGAGGCAAAAGTTAGCCAACTGCTCTCATTTCCAGTTAATCCAATATTTTGTTTTATTTCAGCTACCTGTTCTCTTGAAGGCATCGCTTTAGATATTTCATTGTCAGCGGTACAATTTCTTGATTGCGGCTTTAGTTCTTCCTTCTGCGATTTGTCAACTTTTTCATTAGTCCGCTCTGATATAATTTGTTTCAAAGTTTTTATTTTCTCAAAGCAATTCCTCGCTTGGGGACCGTCTTTATTTAATTTCATAATATGCATCTCGTCAGTGTTCTTGTTTGCATCAATTATGAAAGTTCGGTTCAATTCATCACTGCTATTATTGACATTTTTCTCAGTGTTATTGATTAACAAAGTTTTTTCAAACATGTCTGGTAGCGTTCGTTCTGACGTACTCTTCTCTTTTACCACTGTACAAAGTTTTCTACTACGAGTAGTTGGAGATTTATTATTCAGCGATTTCCGAGCGCGCAACACTAAACGCTCGCTTAAATAAGTTTGAGGAGACTTTTTCTTGTTAGAACTGAATTTTGCAATAATGTTATTGTTTGTAAGTTGAGAGCGTTGTGTAACCTTAATAAAATTCCGGGCCTTATGTGAAGGCATTCTTTCTCTGGTCATCGAGCAATTTTTTGTAGCAATCAAGGGTGTTGACGTGCCACTTAGCGGATTAAAGATAGATTTTCTAGCTCCTTGCGATGTGGAGGCTATACAATTGTCCAAATCATGATCAGATTTAATAACCTTTTTACGAGACGGCGTGCTTAGACAACTTCGGGCTAGTAATTTTGCATTGCACCTCCTTTCCGGTTCAACACTTTTTGGATTCACAACATAAACCGCATTACCCTGCACGTTCCTAGTTGGTGTTACATAGCCAATGTTATTTCGAGCTTTGTAGGCTTGGTTTTTGGCACTGGATTGCAAAACTCTTCTTATTAATGGTTGAGTAGTTCTTTTGGGTGTATATAGATGGTTCACTTCGTTTGTGCGTTTTGAGGTAGTTTCTTTAGATAATCTTGGGAATGACACGCCGGGAGTAGCTTCCACTATACTTGAATTGTCCGTGGAACTAACGGTTATAACTGAAGCCACTGAATCTGGTGTCGCCGATGAATCCTTTTGGCTGTCATTGCTCGAAGGCGTAAAATGTGAAACTGGAAGACCAGTGGTGTCACTGCGCGCCAATTTATCTTTACTCGACTTCTGTATCAAATACTTTTTAGCCGCTGCTTTTAAATGTGAGTCCGTTTCTTTGGGTGTGGCAGTCAAGTCCACTAAATGCATAGTAGTATTGTGGTTACTGGGAGCCACTGAGTTCATTAAAGTTGCATTTTTAGATGTTGATGGTGTACAAAAGTCAATCAAATCGTTAACGCTTTTCGGAGTGCCGCAACCACTTCTGGATGTGTATAAACTGGTAAACGATTTTTGAATGCATACACCTGTCTGGCGCGGGGAATACGAAGTAATTAAGACATCTGATTGTCGGCACATAGCCAACAAACGTTTATTTTCTTGTGTACTTTTATTTGCTTTGTTTTCCGTGCACATAATAATGTCCATTCTGGGATTTTCCTCCGCGAAAGTAAGAGGTACTTGAAGTAAATGTTGAGTGCGTGATTCATTATCGAACTTTTCACGATTTTCATTTTCTTTAGATGATGCTTCTACTTCTTGTCCTTCTTGTTGATCTGTTTCATCTTGTCCTTGGTCGGACACATTACGGGTTTCGAATGGATCCGCCTCAGCATTGCCCTCCCCACAAGACTGTATGCAATGAACAAAACTTTTAAAAGAACATTTCATTAAAGACTTTATTTTCTCATAAATAAAAGTATATTTTATCCAAGATATGATTTGAAATAACAAATGATAGGCAATAAGGGAAATTTTTCGTAAGATAATTGTTCGATCTCATTAAATTTCTTCTCACTCGATGATTTTATCGCTGCATTTATTCCAGCCAGCTAGCTGAAGCATCACACAAATAGCGTTAGCAAAAAAAGTTTATATATTTCTCGCACGAGACAATCTAGTCTGATATTTTGGACGACAAAGTTTAAATATTGGATATCATCGTGTTTCCACCGAAATAAGAAATATGTGACAAAGTGAAAAAAGAAATTAATTAAAGCCGTAAAACGCGTCTTAGTGGGAAATTTGAATACTAAAAAATAATTATTTTATTTTCAATTTCTCGGCTTATTGTTTTTTAAAATTTTTCCACACTTTGCGTTTGGGTTGATGTCTATTACTTACAATGAACTAATGAATTACAAGTTAAGATTAAATCAGCTCATAGCCCGGTTTATGAAGCATCTTCGATTGTTACAAAGTCTTCCCATTATAATCAAAAAATTGAAAATTTTTCTTTTAATTCTACTTACTTGTGTATAGTCAAACGTTTGGTCACTTCGCGATGTGGCTGAAATTATTTAAGAGAATAGATATGGTTAATAAAATAAAGCCAACGTATAACGTAAGTAAGATGGTATTAGTCTTCTTTATGATAACTACTTACTCATACCAATATAAAAAGTTTTAAAAGTATTTTTTTTAACCAGCTTGTCAGCTGGTCGATGGAAATCAATTTTTATTCTGATCTCTAAAAAAAATATTTTCCCCACCTTTCAATCCAATATTTCTTATAGTCTATTTCCGAAAGTAAGCGTTTCAATTACCTACAATAGGCAGATCGTCAGACAGCTGAATGAAAAGAATTTTTTATGATAACAGAACGTTTTCTCATAACAGAATGGGCGTTAATATACTTCATAGTGGATTTCTTACTGAAAAAATGTCCAAGATGCTTATATTAATCATTACACTTTACATCGCTTGTTGTGCAGGATGCATTAAGTTTTTGCGGATATATATAGCGCACAGATGTCTATTTGGACCGGGGCGATCCCAATTGAAAATTAACTGCATCTTTGTAGCAGACGTATTAAGGAAATTAGCAATTTTCAAAATTTTTGGAAAAATTGCCGAGTAATAGTACTCCAGCATTATAAATTAATACGAAAATTTTAGATCGGATGGGCTCATGCTTTGAACCTCATTTTATATAACGGTTCCTGCCTTTATGTGGGAAAGCGATATAATTTCTCGTATTTCACAGTGAAAAGTAGTTCATAATAGTTATTTGGCGTATCCGGCTGTAACACATTCGAATCATATATGCCTATTTTTGCCCTGTAAAAGCCATCTTATGAAAACTAAGCTTTTATATGAAAAAAAGCTATATCTTTTCAATAGTTTGTGATGAAAAGTGTCCCATAAGAGTAATTTTCTATAGTAATTACACAATTGGAACAGGTATGTCTATGTTTATACCTACCACTGTTAGGTGGAGGTATACTCATTTTGTTTTTTTCATAAATGGATGTAACACCCAAAAGAAAGCTTCAGAGATCCTATAAATTATATATATTCTTTCGCAGCTTGAAATTCTGAGTTGATTTAGCCATGCCTCTCCATCTGTGTGGTGTGTGTTGTTGGCACTCTCCTGGTCGCAAAATTGAAGATACTGACTTCACATTTGGTGGAAACATTGGAAACTTCTGCACTCGGGTTGGTATTGAAAATGGGCTAGATTGGTCAGAGCTGAAGCCCGTAGTGGAACCTAAACTAAACGCTATCCCGTTTTTCGTAACAAAAAATTTGTGGTGTTTTGCTCGTTTGCTCGGCTGAAATGTTCCACATTTACTTTACGAAACAGTTTGCTTTTCACGTGCAAAAATGGAGACAACGGCCATGCCCACACAAAGTTACGCGTAATTAAATTTTGTTTTTTTTTACTTTTTTTTGAAGTTTTATGCTTTTTTATCATAAGGCACATGCAACAAAATGTTTAAAACTATTTTGTGTTTTCCTCAAATGAAGATATCTTATGATATGGTATGAAATAAAAGAACTTGGACAGTAGAATGCGAAAAGCGTAGTGGTGGGTATGCGGCCCCGGCCGAATATAAATTTCCTACTTGTTTTAAACCCACTCTGTATAAGAATATACATGAAAAATACGTCTTTATGGTGCAAAAAGGTCTACAATTTAGTACTTTGTGATGAAAGTAGAGGAATAATGATGTCAATTAATGCCAATTAATTTTGCTAAATTTAGTCCGCGTAGTATCAAATTGGGACCTTAGTTTTTTGAAAGGTACCATCAAATATATGCTCTTACTTGGGAACTAAGTATAATTTTCAGTAATTTATCCCAAAAATAAATGACGAATTGTATTGAAGGATGTGGCGTATTCTCTGTCATAAAATTCGAGCTTGCTTTCACTTTCAATTAACCATTTTATTGGAGATTTCCGCCATTTGTTTAAAACTTTGCACAATATATTACAGTTATATTTTCATGCTGTTTGGATTCACCTCGATTCGAAAATATGAATTTAATTTTTATCTTCCTAGTCCCATTATATAGTACATACTCATAAAAGGTGTTTATTAGTGCAAGAGTCAATGCACTTGCGAATACTCATTGCTTTACTGCGTAATCTTGCAATGTTATTTTTTAAAGGTACATTTTGTACCGTTTTTGTTACTACAGATTTATGGTGCGAAAGCAAACGTAAGTGAATCACAGTTATTCAGGGCCTCAGGTTAGCAGAATTGCATTTTTTCTTCTAAAGTTTGTCGAATTTTAAAAGAACTTCATTTAAGCAAAATTTACCTTCAAGTCTGGACATGAATTGGCTGACTGTTCGGGCACGCCAATTTGACGTTGTGGTGTACTGGCAGTCTTTTGCTTCGGAATATCTTCATTTACAATGTTGACACATGGTTGAAATTCCCATTCAAAGAGCGTGTCTAAAATTAATAGCTTTGAACCACTTAGTAAAGTGCGTTTAATACTAATCGGAAAACCATTCAGATGGACGGGATACTCTTCGCAAAAATTGTGGATGAATACCTGCAAAGAATATAAAACCAATAACAATGCACGAAATTAAAAATTAAAGAAAAAAAATTTAATTTAAAAAACTTGCTCATAAATAGATAAGAAAATATAAAACCTACCCTGCCTAAAGCATCACATTCAATTTCGCAATGCACTCCCTTAGCTCTGGGATCAGTCAGCACATAATCGCAGCTCATGTAATAGCCCAATGTCAATTTGCGGCCGTTTGCCACAATAGTCTCGCATTGATTACCTGCCTCATCAAGGCGTATCAATTTAGCGCTTTCCAACGACATTGGAGTAGACGGGCTGTATTTTAGTGTCCTTTAACTTTTTCGCAATATCAAGTCTTTTTTTCTACCAATATTTTCGGTTTCCTTTAACTTTTTACGAATTCACAGACTGCTATGCAGGCGCTGCGTTGTTATCCATGCACGCATAGTGAACGACGTTTGTTTGTCGGTGGTCGTTTTTTCATTCCAATCAAAACCGTAAAAAATTTTCTTGTATAGATTTTTTTTGTTTTCTTTTATATTAACTTCACCGGGTTTCTCTTTATTACTTAGAAACCATAAAATTAAATTTCTCCATATACCTATTATTCAGGAAATATTCAATGAATATATCCTCAATTTCTTCAGTAATTACAACTTATTATAATAAACAACAAATTTTCGCCGACTATGCTAGCATTGGAATTTGCTTTCCTTTTTTTATACTTCGCTAAAAGAGACGCGGCAGCTCTTATAATAATGCCTACTCGCTTATTTTCGTTTAAAACAGAGTTGTAATAAAACATCATCTAAAATTTGCTTATATATAAAAAATAATATCAAACACATTTAATAAAACCGTACGTAATGTAAGATACAAAGTTACAGTTTTCTCAATACCACTTGCTTGAAAAATCGGAAAACAGTCTTCTAAAGCTTACTAATCAATCATAAAATGCAATTTTGTACTCATTTTACGCTAATTTGTTTTGCTTTAGAGGCTGATACAATGCTCAAACACAATGATGCGTTATTCCTCTTTTCGGGATGGGACTTTAATTTTGCTGACTTTTTATGAGACGTTGCGGAGTGTGTAAATCATATGATTTTCTTTGTACAGAATGAAACAGAGAGGAAAAAAACGTACAAAAAGAAATAAAGACCATTTGGTTTAAAATTAAACATAAGTTATACAATCTTTGTTTGTTTATTGTCTTCTTTTATAAGGCATGAAAAGCCAAGGCTAAATACGATTTTTCCCAATATTAAATATAGTTGTGAAATTCATACACTTCAACAATTTTTTTTCTTTGTTTTACTGTGTCAGTGAAGTCCTGCTGCATGCTCCACACATTCTTTGTTTTTTCACATATTTTTTGTTACATATATGTTGAGTTCTTTAGTTATCCTTCTCAAACGATGTGTTTTTGTTTACATTTAGATCAGTTCCTTTATTTTTTCTTATAAAATAATATGGCAACGCAGCTTCTAACGTGTTATCATTTTGGACTTATGAACCCGAACAATAGAATCACGCATCATCACGTTAAGCCCTAAATCCGCCCCACTTCAAATTGGGATTTCATTATTTTTTCTTGTAGGCTGTTGACAATATGAAGCTTCGCTCTGTTTTTGGATCTGGGAATAAAAGTTGAACATATGTGGCAATAAACGACTACAATGAAGTCGCACACCTAGAAAAATTGGTCAAATTTTTACGAACCTACGTGGAAAAAAGAGCTTGTGTCTATTGATTTTTTTTTGATTTAGATGCATGGATTAGGCCTGTTCACTATAAGAACAATATGTTCAATAGCGCGATGAATTTGTATTACTTGTTGAACTTTTGCTGTGTAAATAACAGGGGCATTATAGATGATGTTTAGAAAGAATTGAAGTTATTTCCATAACCAACATGCCCCGTAGAACTTAATGGTTACAACCGGATATACCGGCTATTTGATGATTAATGTATGGCTTCTAAAGAATGCCTTAAGAATGAGAACAGTTAATTCCGTGCAGTGACAAGAATCGAACTAGTTAAACGAGGATTTCGTTTTAATCGACTTTGACAGTATTGCTTAGTCGGTTGTAACCTGATTGTCACTATGCTATAAAAACATTACATATGCGCAACAACACTTCAATTTTCGAAAAACAAGAAGAGGCATGTCACACCAAGAAAAAAAAAAGAGGCATTTTACACCAAGAAAACCAAGAAGAGACATCTTACATCAATAAATATGCAATAAGTTTGCTAAGATGAATTAAAACAAACAGTTGGTAGATAGAAGGCGTGATTTGTTTTCCTTTCATCGTTTATTTAGTATTCAAGAATTCTAAATTTTATCTTCACCAATTGCTTCTATAAATTTCAATGCAAATATGCTACGAAGAAATCAAAAAGTACTACTTAGCATCACACTTTAATTGAATATAGGCTTTTTTAACAACGCCACGCACCTTACAGACTTTGCAAAAACACTTCACAACACGAAACCTTTAACTAATTCCATATTTATCTTATATTTTGCATCTTTTTCCCTTTGGATATAGTTTTACGAGCATTTGGCTTTGGCTTTACACTAGTTGCCTATTAATATCTTTAGGGGTATATACATCAAGCGGAATGGTTTCTTTGCTCACACCACATTATATGGCAGTGAAGGAACATGGAAATTGGCTGAAAATGAACCTTGTGAAAACTAAAACGGCTCTGCGGAACGATTCAATTCCTCTTACGCAGAGAACAAGCATCTTACATCAAGAAAATAAACCTTTGATTTTCTCGAATTTATATATATATTTATTTGTATCTAGCGAAATAAGACGAAAGCAAATGAATTAATATCATGTGAATATAAAAAAAATGAAAAGGCGTTTTATTTGCAAGCAAAGGCGAAATGATGATATTTCACAAATAATATATTCCATACTTCGAACATTTCTTTAAATTCTGCGATTAACTGGGATCTATGCACGGTGATCCCCTTTTTTACGAGCTTTAAGCCAATTGTTAATTCTTAGTAACGTTTGCATTCTTTGGAGTTTCCTTCGTTTTCAGCTCACTCATACCCAAATGCTGAAATTGCAATAACAATTCTCCTGACATGCTGCAGCTAATAAGCGAAAGCAATGATTATAAGATTTTAAGAGATAATTCAATTCTTTAATATGCAATCCAACCTTTGCAACATGTTCAAATTTTTTTTTCATCGTCATTGTTAAAAAAATATAAGAAATATGCATTGGAAATAAATTTTCTGCTATATATGGGGACGTTGGAGGATTAAACGTCCCTTTAATGGTGTCCTATTGCTGTGCTAACCTATTGAGGTCTGTTTGGTTTGTTTTGAAGGCACCTATCTCCATTGATTTGTATTTGTAGTTTCAAGAATTTTTCCAACATGGAACATAGCAAATTGTTTAAATTTCTTTGATTTGCTAATTCGATTCGACTCAGCTCTTCGATACTGTTAGTTAGTCGAACACCTATGCTCGCCCCTCATCCTCTTCTTTCTGTGCATCTGTCCATTCTGGCCATAACCGTGTTACCCGTATGAGTGATATTCTCGGAGCGATTGATCGGCGTGTGTGGGCTCCCAAGAAGACTGCAATTTTCATTCATTTCATTTCGTGGATTCAGAATCATTTAATCTTTTTTGCAATGATAACAACTGCATGAAACGGCCGATTTAAAGGTAAAATTCCTCATTCCATTTATACACAACCCTCTTTTTGGGATCTAAAAATGAAGAAAAATTATTGAAATTTGTTAATAACAAGTAAAGCGCTATTCTACCGTTCATGACTACAGTAGTCCCCAGTGCAATGATAAACACCTCTATATTATAAACTATCTTGTACATGATATTTACACAGCAAATCTTATAGTTATTGATTTATTTTAATGTGAGCAATCACTCAGTGTATGTTACTGCTTCATCTAACACGGTGACGGGCACAAAGAACTGAAGAAAGGAAAAGAAACAAAGAAGACCAGAGAAAGAAGAACAGAGAAGTTATTCCTACCGACTAACATTCACTATAGCTGCGACCAATGCACACTATACCGCACTTGTGATTTATAGCCGCGAACATTGGCTTGGTAACCGCGATGCTTACTTACGCGGCTATTCATTTAGAATTAGTTGCTAATACCGAAATTTAAAGCTTTTTATTACACTTCATTACCTGTGACTGTACGTTATGCTCGTGGCTGTAGGTAATATGATACCGTGAAATTTTTATTTGTGTAATGCTATTAAATGCGAGAGACCACTGCCGCCGCTTTTTGTGCAGCAAGAGTGAGAATTTGGCATCTTTACCCAGCTGGATTGGCAAGTCCAAGAGGAATTTTAGCCGACAATGTGAGGTGAGATTGAACCCAAAGGGTCAAAAATTGACATGAGAGCAATAACGTCAACTTTAGATGTGTTTCGTCACAGTTTCGCAAATCTACAAATAAAACTAAATTTGTCATTAATTGGCTTCCAGTACATACCAAAAATTTTTCAAGTGATTCGAATCGCTGATCAGCGTACTCGGATCTCCATCGTTGCACAATTGTCATGTCTAGCCGTGTTTGTCGACCATTTTCGCGTGTGAATGCCTCCTGTTAGATATATTCCTTTTACTTGTAGCGCGAACTAAAGCGCTTCTTCTTTATCACCGACACTATCAACAAAACCATCCATATAGTGGCAATTCTTAATGAAATGACTGCCCTCGGATATTTTTGATTTGGATGCAGCATCTCATACTAATCTAGTTTTACTTGGTCGAATCGATAATACCACTAATTAACTTAATTAAGAAGGAGACATCAAGGATAAATCTACGTTTCTCCAGTGACGGTAATTACAGCAGAAGCAAACTATTTTCATAAGTGGCAAAGAGGCAAGCGTGTCCCATCTCAAATTCCTAAGAGCAAACAGCAGGGATTAATTTTTAACTGATTCAAATGAATCTACATAACACCTATAGGAGAAAGGCCACATAACCGAGGCTTACTCAAGTATTTGTTCAAATAAGCACATGCATAGCTTTTTTGTAATGTAAGGATCCTTAAGCTGTTTGAACCATTTCTTAATGAAACCAAGATCAGACCTAGCTTTACTTAAAGAGAACTCAATGCGCATATTAGAAATCAGTCTTGGGTCGAATAGAACCCCTAAATCGATGAATGAGTCAACGTTTTCCAACTTGTGTGAGTCAGTACTAAATGACTTCCTTCTTAAGAAAGAAACCTTCTTGCATTTTTTAGGTTTAATTTCATAAAATTTAACGAGCACCGTGTAGGCAAATTATTTAAGTCAGTTTGAAGCTGATACCACTACGATTTCAAGGAGAAGGGACAGTTAAACATCGTCAGCGTACATTAAGACCTGGCTGGATTTAATCACTGAGGGGAGATCATTATTGTATAGATTAAATAAAAGGGGTCCTAAGTGGCTGCCTTGAGGGTCGCCAGATTTCAGGTGAAATTAATCCAAGGTGATTAGGTTAAATAGAACTTTGAATGATCTCTTACGCAGATAAGAGCTTATCCATTTCACTAAGTAGAAAAGGAAGCCAGAGACATACATTAAGAAGATCAATGGTTAACTAAGTCAAACGCCTTACTAAAATCAGTATGTG
>CCAG010016216.1:0-89104 GCA_001077435.1 Glossina morsitans morsitans | reverse complement strand
TTGTAATGTAAGGATCCTTAAGCTGTTTGAACCATTTTCTTAATGAAACCAAGATCAGACCTAGCTTTACTTAAAGAGAACTCAATGCGCATATTAGAAATCAGTCTTGGGTCGAATAGAACCCCTAAATCGATGAATGAGTCAACGTTTTCCAACTTGTGTGAGTCAGTACTAAATGACTTCCTTCTTAAGAAAGAAACCTTCTTGCATTTTTTAGGTTTAATTTCATAAAATTTAACGAGCACCGTGTAGGCAAATTATTTAAGTCAGTTTGAAGCTGATACCACTACGATTTCAAGGAGAAGGGACAGTTAAACATCGTCAGCGTACATTAAGACCTGGCTGGATTTAATCACTGAGGGGAGATCATTATTGTATAGATTAAATAAAAGGGGTCCTAAGTAGCTGCCTTGAGGGTCGCCAGATTTCAGGGGAAATTAATCCAAGGTGATTAGGTTAAATAGAACTTTGAATGATCTCTTACGCAGATAAGAGCTTATCCATTTCACTAAGTAGAAAAGGAAGCCAGAGACATACATTAAGAAGATCAATGGTTAACTAAGTCAAACGCCTTACTAAAATCAGTATGTGCGACAGCCACTAAAAAAAGCTTTGAAAACTTGGCAGATAAGCTAAGAGATTCCTAAAAGTTAAAAAAGCCAAATGCTACTCAAACAATTTAGATAAGACACTCAACTTGGCGATGCCTCTATTGTTCTCAACGTGATGTCTATTTCCACATTTGTGAATTGGAGTACGGAAACTACTCTTCCAATACAAAGACAAAACACCTGATTTCAAGGACTGATTAAAAATCATTGAAATAACACCACATAGCTAGACGGAGCATGGTTTAAGTTTACGTGGTGGAATCCCATCAGGTCGAGGCGCAGAGCTATATTTTAGAGACCTTAAACCATCCAAAACGTCGTTTTCTGAACTGACCAAGTTAGGAATCAAAACCGACCTAGGTATCGCATAAGGATACTTGACAGATTGCTCTGTGTGTTTTACGTCTGCACCTGACATGTGTCTTAATCAGACGGGTTGCCTACAACCATTGGCAATCGAGGTAAGTTGATTGACGACCCCCCAGGGAGAAAGACAATCCCCATTTAAGGGGGCCTTTCTACCCTGAAGTACCGCAATAGAAGATGGGTGTGGGCCAAATTCTCGCTTAGTGGTCTACGTCGAGGCCTATCTAAGCACCTCTTCAATAGCTCCCCGCGAGACTTTGGGGTAACCACAGCCACCACGAATACTCCCCGAAGGGCCGTACCCAGCGGTCAGGCAAGAAGGCATTCTCCGGCATTCCGATGGGTTGTGTGCATCATCCTGCCAGAGCAATCCAACTTTGGGCAACCTGACCCCGTGGACACCCTTTAATTTCTTGGCTTATCGTTCAAACCAGAACTTACACCAAGCTATACAGCTTTGGGTGATCTCATACTGTACGCTTTTCGCTCTTGCCTTCGGACTCTCCACACGTCCCGGACGGCCAAGCCTGACTATCCTTCCTCAAGGAAAATAATGCTTCCAAGGTTGTCGTCGCACAGAACACACACCTATCTGTGCCCAGCCCACTTGGTATCGCTGGCCATCCTTAGATGACCTCCACCAAGAGAACCTAATAGGGAAAGAAGTGCTTCCTTTTAATAAAAAGAAAAGCCCCTTCCGACTAGACCCCTTCCGCTTTCCAATGAGAAAAACCTATTGCTAGGTTATAGATAGAAGCCTTAAACCTTTCTTAGCCATTGACTGTGCGACTCTTAAAGAGCCATAATGCAGCAGAAAATGTTTCTAGGGAGCACCACGAAGAGGTGAAGGTTTCGGAACTTCTATGGGTGGGAGATTTGAGTTTTCAATATCATTAGAGAACTCAGAGCCATTGAAAGAAATATACGGGGGATAGAAACATGAGAGAAATAAGCGATCAGAGAAAAGTAATTAAGGGGTCGTTGGCCTTAACTTCGGGGTCTCCCATTGAAAATCATAGATCGATGGAGACATTTAGCGTTACATCGCAATATGTAGATGCTCTGCCATATAGCATGACTCCATGATCGATTGTACATTACGTACCATTAGGACAAAATATATTGGAGTATCCAGGCAAATCTTTCAATGACGGTACTTTCCGTATATCTTATTTAAAATTCTCTAAAATACATTTAAATACATTTCCAGTGTTTTTATGACATCTAGGACGATTGCAGGTATTGAAATCCTTGCTTTTACAAGCATGTAGGTGGACTCCACAGTAAAACAAAATATGTTTAAATATGGAAATAAGTCGCTTTTATTGGTTGCTTTTCGTTCCTTGTAAAATAATATAGAGAGAATCCACATGTCTACGATCAAAGATTGAATCTTTTCTCACATGTTCTGTAATAAACAAATCGTATATTTCTCCACTCCAACATGGCTTCCGAAAAGGAAGATCTACGGTCACTAATCTGTTAGAGTTTACTTGTCAGGTTTTCAAGGCATTTTCCAATGGCTCTTGCACTGATGTCATATACACCGATTTTAGCAAAGCGTTTGATTTGATTAACCACAATTTACTTATCTTTAAACTTCAAGCCGCTGGCTTCCCTTCCTATTTAGTGAAATGGATAAGCCCTTATTTGCGTAATAGGTCATTCAGGGTTTTGTTTAACTTCACCACTTCATATGAATTCCACGTTTCGTCAGGAGTACCTCAAGGTAGCCACTTAGGACCCATTTTATTTAATCTATACATTAATGACTTGCCTTCGGCGATTAAATCTAGCCAGATCTTAATGTATGCTGATGATGTGAAACTGTTTTCTTCTTTTTCCTTAGAATCGCAATCACATCAGCTTCAAACTCACCTAAATAAATTGGTGGCATCGTGCTCGTCAAATTATATGACACTAAACCTAAATAAATGTAAGAAGCTTTCTTTCTCTGGAAGTTGGAAGACGTTGAGTCGTTCACAGACCTAGGCGTCCTCTTTGACCGTAGGTTACGTTTCAATTTGCACGTTGAGTTCTCGATAAGCAAAGCTAGGTCTGCTCTTGGTTTCATCAAGAGGTGGTCCAAAGAGCTAGATGATCCGTATATTACCAAAAGGCTGTATACGTGTTTGGTTAGGCCTGTACTTGGGTATGCTTCTATTGTGTGGTCTCCCTCATATAGGTGCTATGTAGACTCAATTGAATCTATTCAAAAGCAATTCCTGTTTGTTTGCTCTTAGGAATTTGGGTTGGGATCCGTCTGCTTCCCCCCTATGAAAATAGGTTGCTTCTTTTGTCCTTACCGTCTCTTGAAAAACGTAAATTTGTTCTTGGCGTTTGCTTTGCAATCAAATTAATAAACGGCGCTATTGACTCGCCGTCATTACTTGGAGAAATAAGTTTTAATGTTCCTAACCGCTTCTCTAGGCATTTTACCTTGGTTAAGGTTAGTCATTGTAAATATAATTATGAGCTGTTTAACCCGCTCAGAGTTGTTTGCAAAAACCTAAATGACGTCGATCACCTTTTTTCATTATTGGACATTTTAAAGTCCATTAAAGCAACATTGTTTAATACACGAGATTTGCCAATGTCGTACTTAAACTAGCTCTTAATCCTAAAAAGTCACTATGATTCGAAAATGAGTTGTTGTTAACTATTATCGGTTGCCAAGCTTATGCATGTTTGCGATGGCTTAGGGGTTCATTTGCAACTAGGTTCTGTACCGGTTGTGGGTGTGGCTCTGTGCTAATTGTGTACATTTCTTTTTTTTCTTTTTTTCCTTTTATTTTGTTTTATTGTACTTATACTTAAGTTTTTTAATAATAATTAATTTAAGACTTACTTTAAGAATCATTTGAACTCGACTGTTGTTTGTTTTAGTTGAGTTTCTGTATAAGTGGAATAAATAAATAAATAAACAAAAAATCTCAAAAAAGTCAGTGGCTGTAATCGAATGGACGGACTGATCTTATGGGCAGGGCCACTCTATACCCTGCCATACGTATGGTCTCAAATGACTTTTGATTTTATATGGCAGCCTCGGAATTTTGGTCCGATGACCTTTCTAATCTATCCCCCTCTTCTAATTTAATTTTCCTTTACATTATAAAAAAAAAAATACGTATATAATTTTAAACGTCGGTAAGATTTCAATTTGGTTTTTATTCATGTTTATTTATAATGTATATATGTTCATATTTATGTTCACATATATGCATGGCTAAACATATTTGTTGTTCATGTGAAATAAGAAAAGATAAAGTGACATACAGGGAAATAGTGAAGGAGTGATAAGAATGACTGACAATCATTTACAAGCAAATTTTAGGAATTTAACATTTACATAATGTATGTGTATTTTACTTATCTGATTTAGAGGATAACTTGAAATATTGCAGCTTAAATTGGACTTGAGTGTGCTTGATTTAATTTGCTTAACCTAATGCTGCCTGTCGGCTGTTGCTGGCGCATTTTCGCATGCTCATGACGACAGGAATAATAATGATGTTGTTATTATATTTGTTGTTAATAATCGTGTTGTTATTACTGTTATTGCAGAGTTTCCTATTGTCCTGGCTGCAATTGCTATTGTTGTTATTGTCTTTGTTGTTGTGATGGTTGTTGCTAATATGCGTGGAAGGCTTTAAATGTAAATGTTCACGGGATTCTCATTTAAGTTTTGCTAGTCTTTAATTTATTTTTCGTCACTTTTCGTGTATTAATTTGTTGCATTTCAAAATCTCACCTCCACACAACCATTCTTTACGCTTCATCACTTCTCATCGTTCTATGGCTTCGCATTACAGACATTTATTCTTTTACTCTCTTCTCCTTCTACATAATACATCAATGCACGCAGCTGAAACAAACGGTTTATAGACGGAAAGAGATATGAACTAACTACTGTTCCGATCGTTGCGCTTATTTCAGACCCAAAATTTTCTTACAGTGGATTAAGGAAAATTATATTTTATTTTATTTTGTTTTCTATACACACAACACAATGCCACTATGATATTCATAAACATTTATCATGTATAGAAGCATTTCCGCATCTTTGCCTTTGCAAATTATCAATATAATATTTACTTTATGGCGAATTTTCTTTCTTCTTTATTTGTAGGGACGGTTAACAATAGGTCGACGTTTGTCATATTTTGTTATTTTTTGTTATTACTTTTGCATTGTATTTTGTATTAGTGAGACGTGGGCTTAAAAGTTGCGATTTATATATAGATTTATATATAGATATATATATATACGCTACACACATTTTTACAGGGTAAATATAGTTAATAATTTACTGATTATTACATATAAAAAAAAATGTAGCCAGTGAACAACAAATAAGACTAGGAAAGTACATTTAATGGCAACGTTTTGTTATAAGCGCAGATTTTCATTTACATTTACAATTTATCAACAAAAAAAAATCACTTCCTTTGTACAAGGGGTGTCCGCTGGTTGTGGATCATGTGAAGGAATAAATTATAAAACTGCCTCGATTTGTCGTAATCATCATCAAACTTGGGGATGGATATTTTTGAAAGTGGCACTAGATATTGTTGTATGATGAATTGATGGGCTCATCGCTTGCGTGGATGTCACATGAAGCTTGGTTAACGCTTCGATGACCATAGCTTGCAGGTGGTCACGGTCATCGTGATCCAGATCGTCGTGTGAAGTGTTCCCAAGATTTCTCGTACAAGTCTTCTAATTTATTCCATAACTTGTTTATGGTGTCAATTGGGATCTTGTAGTATTTCTGATGCTCATTCTGACTCATCTCAAAAAGACTTGTAATAACTTTCTTCAATGCCGCCATGCGAGCATTGATTTTATTGATTAAACCATGTGTGGTACTGTTTTCATTCTCGAACTGATTACGACTTGCTTGTAATTCAAGAAGCTTACTGAATTGGATTCAGAAAGCCGATCGGCTTCAATTGGCTTGTTAAATATGGCAAAGTATTCTTGTCTTAATACCTGTATTTGCTGATAATATTGACTCAAAATACTCAATATATGACTGATCATAGACAAGTATGCCATCTGTGTTGCCAAATGCATCCCTTTCATGGGGAAAATTCTGGTATCTCTCTTTATAATAGGATGCCTTACTCTTCCTGTCACCGGAATTCTTCTTATAGCTGCGTATAATACGTTGTATTCTTTCGCTTGTAACATTTTGCAGTTCGAGCAAATCTGAAGCCGGCATCGTCTTGCTTGATGATGTTTTTCTTGGTGATGAAAGGATATGTTTAGTTGTCCGAAATGGCCAATCCAAAGCGGACCTTTGCAAAATGTCGAATGTCCGTATGTCTGTAATAGCTATTGTTATTTTTTGTTATTCGTGGTGGATAACGGCTTGAGGATGTTTTAACGTATTTGTTTATTTATTTGAAAGGTGTTTTAATGTATTTATTACGGATTTCAATCGGTTTTGGAAAGATATCACGTCGGGGTCACCAAAAATGAAGGAGACTCTTGGACAATCCAAAAAAAACAAGCTATAATTCGTTGGTATAAGTCAGCTAAAATGAAACATTAGAGCTGTACAAACATTTAGTGGATAACCCCTTGTAACTAAGAGACGCAACAAAAAAGGTGATCGGGAAAATGACTCAAAAGATATATGATTGCATTACATCTGATAAACGAAAGTAAACTTTATTGGGGATGAAATATTACAATTAACTTAAGAACCATTCCCAAAATGTCATACAAACATATCTTGACTTTTAGTTGCAATATCCAACAATCAAATTTTACCAAATTTGCAAAATATAACAATTCAAAATCATGTCCCATAAGAATGCAGTGCAATCAAATAAAAGAAAAATGGAGAAGACGACACATTGATTGAATTGGAACATGTAGTTATAGTGATAATTAAAGGAACTGCATAAATGAACATACAAACTAACACGCATAATATAATGTACATAGTTAAATGAATATTAACAAATTGGAATAAAATGAAATATATAAAATCTAAATAGAATAAAATATATACCAAATCTAAGCAACCATTAATAGCTTTTTATAAACTTTTACTTTACTGGCACTTCCGGTTTCCCTCATTAACTCCGGACAACTTGTTTATCTGTTGACGTTCTATCAACTACTGGAAAAAATTTTTCTTCTTTACCAATTTGCTCCTCCAGGGATGCCAATCATTAAGGTCGTCACTGAATTTAACAACAGGATTAAATTTGGAACAACTGGTACGAAACAAAAATTAAATGTTACAAGTATAAAATAAAATTTTAAATCATGTAGCGTTTTAACGTCATATCTATAGTTGGGATATCGCTCAGGGCTATCCAGGCTTTTATTAAGATTAAAGCAATCTTTTTATTTTTAGTTACGGTATGTAATTTTATATATTTTCATAGAATTTTTCAATAGTATATGTAAGCTTATGGTGTTATTTCCGGAGCTTCAGTGTGGAGTTTACAGGATTAGCGGCTTATGGAAATTATGTGGTAATGCACTCGGTTGAGAGTTTATAGAGTTTTGTTAGACTTCTGCGATCTTACGCAAAATTGAAGTTTGTATTTTTAAGAAAAAGCCCAAAAAAGCTGTATAAATAGAAGATGATGCAAGTGTATGCGCAAGTGCATATCGTGAGACAATACAACACGTATAACGTACAATGTGTGAATATAACGAATTAAAATTGAAGCATACCTTACTTTACGATGTGAATATACACAGGTGTTAAGATGTGATTATAGTGTTAATCAATCCAAACACATAATTTTGGACAATCATTTCTTTCTCCGTAGGACATAAAAAATTATGTTTGGAGTAATAAAAAAAAAATATTATGCATACACTTCTTTTATTCAGTAACATAAACATATACAATATGAAGTACATACGGACAAACCGATGTAACTACTAAAAATGCAGACAATTGTTGGCCAATGCAAAGCGGTCGCTTGTTGTTTTTGTATGGACCCTTTTCGTTTTTGAATGAATTTAAAGATTGGATGTAATAGCACATTACTCGTTCTACAGCCTTATCGTAACATTTCCTGATTTCACATAAAATCTGGATGTGAATACAACTTGTAAATCAGATGCACATGTAGTTAACATCTTGCAGTAAATATTGGAAGACTTACCAAATGAAAGGATAGTTTGTATTACTTTCGTAAAAGTGACAATTTACCAAAGAAAAAAAATCAAAATAGAGCATATACAATTCATTATATACAATTAAAAGGAAAAGTAAAACTTTATCAAGCAATTCAATACTGTCTTTTTTTGTGCATTATTTCATTAGTATTAAATGCAAAATCCGAATAGATATGCAATATGAATGCCCATATTGCATTAATACGAAATGGCGAACTTTAAAAAAAAAATTAAAGTAAATTACAAACATTTGTTTTGTACATTATGTAACGAAGAACATGCACCACAGTGATGAAAGTAAAATCTTTACAATGTGAAGGCATAAAACAATAAGTGTAAAATCTAGGAACATTCTCTCTCACGCTTCTCTTTTGCTTTTGAACACAAGTGATGATAACCACAATGATAAAAGAGGGATGATGTCCTAAACCGCCTAATAACTCTTACCATGGATTTACTCGATCATAAGTTTGTGCCTGGTCGTTTTGCTTTTGTCCTCATATCAAAGAAGCACGTTTGGAAGCATGTTGCATGTTGAATGTACGTGACTTCCAATACAGATGTTAACAAAGAAACAAGCAAGAATAAATCGAAAATTGACTTGTAATAAAATAAAAAAGAATTGCTTTCAATATTGATGTATGCTTTCAAAGATCGTCATAGTGAATCACAGGGTAAAAGTTAAATATAAAGTCTATATAAATATAAAGTCTATATGATCTTTATCTGTTGCAATAAACAAAATATAAAGAACTTTTATGAGTTTTTTTTAAACAGGGAAGACAAAAGTAATGCAGTAAGAAAAGTAATTAATGATACATAGTAATTTCAAATTATTAGCCTAACAAGTTATTTACACTTATCGTCGCGTGACTGTTAAGAAAAAATATTAAATAAAAAAATTGAATTCTGTGGGTTGGGTGAGCTAGGAGACGATTCATAACACCAACATCGCCACCCACGAAACAACTAATTAGACTCGGTAGTCCTTATTGTAGCATGCAGTGCTCCTTAAGCGAACAGGCCGCTTCCTAAGACAATAGTTAAGAACCCCCAATCCGGCGAGCAGATGTCGGAATCAGGCATGCTTCTATACTGCGCGTGGAATGAGCCGCAAGTCAATAAAGAGATTAGCTTAGATTCGTTACAAGATATGATACACATTACTATATTTGAAGAAAACGAACCATATTGTCCTGGCAACGATTCAGTGTTTAAGAGCGGTAAGGGCTGTTTCCTTACAACATAAAAAAGATTTAAATTATTACAAAATAAGCATACATTGTATAAATCATTCCTAAACTTTAAATAAGTTATGTTTCTTGTGCTTTTCTTTCCTTTTGGTTTCATTTGTATGTATGCACACAAAACCAAAAGATTTGCGAATCAAAAGAATGTCTCGTGATACGCTCGACAATTTGGGCGTGTTTTGCCTATGTGTTTTGCATTTTGTAATGTGAAATTAGTATGTCCCTGTAATATTATTATTATTATCATATAAATTTAGCCAGAGAATAAATTCTAAGACTAAAGTCTTAAAGCACTAGCATCTAAGGCTTGCGGCTTTATTTTTAATTTTATTAATATTATTATTATTATTATTATTATTATTATTATTATATTATTAAAAACTCTACCGCCCTTGAGATTTAAACCCGATCATTGAATTGCTAGTCGAGACTCTTGCCTACTCAGCCACTCAGGCGGGTTGCCCATTTGATTGAAGCTGCGAAACAGAAGTGTTATAGTTCCTAAAATAAAAATTGTTATTTTACAATACAATTTTAAACATTAGCAAAAAGTAGAAGCGGTAAAATTCTAGCCAGAGGAAAATAGCGATTGTACCAAAGCTAAGCAATAGTTGAACTTAACACGTCTCTTTAAGAAACCAAATAGACTTGAAACAATTCATAAAATCTCGACAGTAACGATACAGTAAACGATGTCAATTGTAACAGGCAAATTAATAAGCACCACCAATAAAACCAAGAACAGCAGCAACACTAACAACGAAAACAGCAATAGTAACAGAAATGTAATACAAATGTATATACAAAAACAACAACAAAATAACGCCCACACAAACAACGAGAGCAATAGCACAAATCGCAAAAAAAATCGAGAAAGGAACAACACCAAAGCAAAACTAACAAAACCAGTAACAATAGGGAAACACACAGCAATGCAGCAACAACAGTGTCCATACTAACAGTAATGTCAACAACACAAGCGTAACCACGCCATGGGAAAGAATAACAACAATAAAACCAACAACAACAAAATTAAACTGATGTGAATATTACTAAGGCTTTTACGCACAGCTATAGAAATAGTCCCCACTAAATCTAATTCCCCAAAACTCGCCGAATCCCGCTAACGCATTGGTTTGACTGAGCATGCCTCGCGGGGTGAGTGCGCGATCGGCAAAGGCACAACTCTTGCCCACCCAGCTCACACCCGCGATTACCCTCAATACTACCCCAAGGCGCAAAACGATTGAATTTGCTTCGAGCATCCCAGTTGAGTAGACTAAAAATCCATCGCTGCAACATACGCGGGCTACGTCAAAATGACTTCGACGAACAGGATATCTCCAGGATATTCGACAAAGTGCGCCATGATGACCTTGCCTCCAAACTGATTGCGTCTGGTGTCATTCGTGTAAAATTTTTTGGACAACAATGCGATAAGAGTTGTCACCGACCGGTATTCTTCAAACAAAAAAATCTATTTAAATGCATATGTACAAAATGGCTCTGTTCTTTCGTCTTCCCTTTTCCTGACGTTCATTAACGACTTTCTGTGCATAACGGAGAACCATGTTTATTCGTTCGCAGACGACGGCACCTTGTGGTATTCGTTTTTCTTTAATAGGAGACCATGCAGCAAAGAGCTATAGAGCAAACTCTGCCCGATGAATGACGCAATAAGTTGGAACCTCATGAAAATATCTGAATGGGCCGGGTAAATAGGGCAAGCTTAATGCTATCAAAATCCAAAGCTGTCTTCTAACGCACAGGAACAGTGATGAACAAGCCCTCTCTTATGGCGGTGTCTATGTAGAAAAATCGGCTGTCTTCGATGTTCTGCACATGAGAATCCAAAACGATGTTGGTTGGACAGAGCACGTGTTCGAAGTGGCAAAAGAGGCAGCCAAGAACTTAGGTTTTTTAAAGTGGTATGAAAAAGACTTCACTGCAGCCAATATCCCTACATTCTCACCATCTATATCCAGCCAAAATTAGAGTATAACTCGCAAGTGTGGGCAGGAGCCTGTTTAGCGGCCCTCGACCGCATACAGCGAAAGGCTCACACGCTCATGAGTGACGGAAGTGGGTCCAGAACTCACGACACTCCTGAGCACCGGTGGAAAGTGGAGATGAGTTGAATAAATCTTTCGAAAGTGATCACGAATTCGATAGCAATTATGAAAATTACCCCTTAAGCACTAATAAAGGGGAAGATCATTTCAATGTAAGTAAAGGACGAAAGAGAATAAGACTGTTGACGAATTCTGAAGACCATGGTGAAGAAACCAATGAACGGCAAAATATTGAAAGCTAGATGTAGGTTTGCTCAATGCGAATAAGTCCAATAAACTTGTCATTAGATTTTGGTTAGGTTCCGATGTGAAAAGCAAATATGTTGTGCATCGATCTCTGTACTTAGGGTAGGATGAAACAACACTGACATCAATTTCATTGGCTAAGTCTATCGTTTTGAAGCTGGTTGAACCATTTAGTGACTGCGGCGAAACCGTTACGACCGACAATTTTTTTACAAATTCTTCATGGCAACAAAGCTTTTGAAAAAAAAAACTTTTTTGATTTGAACCGTCCCTCAAAATAAGAGAGAACTGCCAAAATCTACAAAAATACTGTTGTATAAAAAAGGGATCTTTAGCGTGTAATACTTTAGTGGGAGGATTCTCTATGAATCCTTCCAGGTACGGGCACAAGCGAAGTATATTGGCCTGCCTAAGCTGCTCGGCTTCATAAGCGTCAAGCCTGTTCGTCTCTTAATTTGCCAATAAGTCTTGGCAAGAGACTGTAAGAATTCAGCGAGTTAAACGCTATGTTTTAAATTGCTTTTCAACAATTAATTTTCTTTATTGAAATGTGCACTATTTATACTTCATTATACAGGTAAAATTATGCTAACCTAATCACTAATTAATTGGGGCGCCTGGCATCGTATTGCTGAATTTGCATAATTCTTGTCGCACTTAAAAGTGGATGCATATAACGATATGCGATCACACTACAATACAAAAGGATGAAATGGAACAAGTTATAAAAGCGAACCGAACAAAAAAACACTTCTGCTAAGTTCGAGACATAAATCTTTAACAGTGGAAAAAAACAGTAATCGTCTTCCAGGAACCATTAAATTTTATAATAGTACAAAATTTGGAGTCGATATGCTCGATCAAATGGCGAGAAAGTATAGTATGCAATGTAAATGCCATAGATGGCCTATGCATCTATCTTACAACATCCTCGATTAAGGCGGCATAAACTAATGGGTTCTGTCCAAAGAAAACGAAAAGTGAAAATATTTCGCGTAAAGATTTTTTATTTCAGTTAGGAAAAAAACTTGCAGCGAAATATAAAAAACATTCAGAACGTTGATCAGTCTCAAGTAAAACCACATCCTTCTCAGGTAAACAAAAAAAATGGCAAATAAAGCACTGCTTAGGTAATAGAGCACCAGGTCGCTTGCGGTGCGAAAAGCATACCTGTGGAAAGTGCTTAGCAGAGCTGGTTTTAAGATCTTATGATAACTGTTTTTTTCATTACAAAGATTGAATTTTTATATAAGTTAATGATTTTTTAATTTAATTTATTTAATTTATATTCATAAATACAGAATTCAGCTACAGCGAAGATTTACGTGAATTGCGCAATTAATACAATTGCAGACTTAACCTAATTACAATTTAAATAGAAAAGGTCTTAAAACAAGAGAAAATCAATACAAACGCATAAGAAATTAAACGTTTATTTTTTAAACAATTTTAAACGATTATACATCAAACTCCATATTAGGATTCCGAATAGTGGGATTAATTACTAGTTTCGGAAAGATATCGGCTATACACAGGCATTAAGAAGGATAGTCTTACTGGAAACAACAGGATCCGAGAAGGAAATTAGATAACAGACCTCATTTAGATTGCTACAAAAGAACGCTAATCGGGTCAAAAACCTCATAGTTTAACCTGCATTGGCTAAGTTTAATAAATAAAAAGTTCCTTGGCGGATGGAAGGTAATGCCCATTATCATGCTACGTTTCTCAAGTGACGGCACGGAGATATGGGGACACTTGGATCTCAACACAAATTCTTTAGAGCAAAAAGCAGAAGCTGCTTTTCCACACATTCTATGGAATTCACATGGCAACGATACGGCGATGGCCATACGACCGAGGCGTATTCCAATGCAACGAGTACTAACCTAACTTTTGGTCTTCTCGTTACATATGGGTTGTCGAATTTTCTTGACCAGCGTTTGATGAAGCCTATTACTGACTTAGCTTTATCCACAGAGTGTTCAATATGCAAATTAGATCGAAGTTTATGATAAAAGGACATATCTAGGTCCAGAAATGAATCTCTAACCTATGTGAGTCTATAAAATATTTCGTTGCGAACAAGTTCCGTCTCGAAGATGACACCTTCTTACATTTCTTTTGGTTTAACCATATGAAATCGAAGGAACACCAGAAGTTACCAAATTATTTACGTCCGCTTGGAGAAGACATAATTGAATTTCCGAATTAACAATTAAAAACAGTTCGACGTCATCTGCGGACATTGAGATACGAGCAGATTCAATAACTAGAAGGAGATCATTGATATGTAGGATAAACAGAATCGACCCCAAGTGACTCCCTTGCGAGACACGTGAAGAGACAAGAATCTCGTCAGGTTGCCAAGAGTTGAAAAGCACCCAAAAGAATATACCATCTAGAAAGGAGAAAAACCAATCAACAAAGTATGGACGGCGATACAATTTCTATAATAATGGTTAATGAATGAAATTAGCAAATAAAGTTGCAATCATAACTCCATCCTACGTTTCAAAACCAGCAAAAATACACAACCGAGGAAAATGCCGGGACTTTTCTCTTAAAATTAAGAGAAGCTTTGATCTCAAGCAAGTACATAGCGCAACATTCCCTGCTAAATTGAGAAAAATTGCTCCTAGCCACATGATCGAGGTTTGATGGGCCAGACAGATTAGGCTTGACCACCGTAATAAATTGTATTGATGCTTTAAGTGAGGCATGATGAGAATCCTCAGGTAAGACGAAAGACCAACAGCGACTAACTTAGAAATCAAGGATATTAGAAAACATTAGGTCCGAGGTCTTATTATTTATATTAGGAATATCACTTCGTTGCACGAGGCCTCGCAAATGCCATCTAAAAATTCGTTACGTCTTTCCGGAAACGCAATAGGTATCAGCCAGCCAGTATTGACTTTAGGATGCCAAGAGACATTAGGCAAGTTAAAGTCACCGAGCACAATAATTGTATCCGCTATCCACCACCTCACGGACAATTAAGGCATGTTTATTACAATCACTTATATCAGAATTGACAACAATATAAGAGCAAATAATAAGAGCGTTTGTACGTGCGAACGGCAATAAGATCAATATCTGAAGACGCAGAGAAGTCAAAATATACAATATGATACAAAGACAGAGGATACACCTATAAAGACACCACCAGCAATCTTATTTGGCCTGTCCTCCCTAAAAGCGTGGACACAAGCCGGAAGAAACTCCAAGCGATGCGTTTTAGGTTTCAGCTAAGTTTCCGTAAACGCTAGTACTGAGAAGTCATGGACTAGGCCAACTAAGATAAACCTGCCTTGGCTTCCAGATCGAGCCTCTAACATTTTGGTAAATGTTAGAGAACTGGAACTTTAGTTTACTAAAAGTGTAGTAAGTGTAGGGGTCACAGTTGAGGTTTCGAAATTCCGCATTGTTGGATCGCCTGTGCGCTTATCACTCGCACTACTTAATCTTGAGATAAACGCCTTAGTTAACGTTCCGTCAGGCCAGAAAGCCTAATCTGGTAAAGATATTCACTCGGGAGAACGAATTTAAAAGACGCAATGCAGCTCTGCTTGTCCGACTGGGATATTTGACAAAACCTAGTCACTGAGTGTCGTTATCTAGACCATGCGGGGCAAGTCGCACAAGCTGCACGTGCAAATATGGCCACCTCCCCTATACTCTCGACAACTCAAAATTCTCCACCTGCAGATCCTATGGCTTCTGTGTCTACTTGTCGGCGCCTGACATATTTGTGGAGAACTTAAAAAGTTACCAGGCTGCAAAAGTAACATCCGTCAATTTGAAACGTGTAAGAATTTTCAAATTGGCTCCTAGGGTTATCCCGTCTTTTAAAGTATTAATTCTGACTGAATATATGGAAATTTTGCTAAACAAACCATTGTGGCTAGTTGGATCCTTAATTAAGGAATTCATTACTCAGGATAAACTCCGTAGTACTAATTCAGTAGCAGTAATTTTTATTTACCAAAATGTTAGAGGCCTAAACTCAAAAACTCGCTCTAATTTCCTAAATTCGGTGAGCACGAAGTTACCCTGTTTGGCCTTCATTGCAACTTGATTAAAACCTGATTTACATTCATCAGAATTTTTTCACAGTTCTTTCTAGATTTTCGGAAAGGATCGTTGGGATCGCGCTGGTGGTGGTGTTTCAATTGCCGTATCTGCTGCAATCCCGTCCTGTTCAATTCAATTTCCCACTGTTTTCGACATTGAATTTATTACCAATTCGGGCGAAAATTGGCAATAAACAGTTATACGTAACTTGCTCCTATATTCCATCAAATGCGGATACTTCTCTTTATAAGAAACATGATGCCCCCATTTGTGATGTGGCCGAAAAGTCTAAATCTACTAATATAGTCATAGCGTTGGAAGATTTCGACTTCCCACAAGTCAATTGGTGTTGTAGTGATAGTTGTGGCTTCAACATCTGATAGAGCTATTGTGTGATTCAATGAATTATTTGATCCTAATTTACTGCAGTACAACCGTATTACTTTTTGTAATGGCAGACTGCTAGATCTTTGCTTTGCCAACTTCCCGGAGATAGTTGTTAATCGCTGTACACCTTTTAGTTTAGAGGATCCATATCATCCCTCAATTTGTATTTAAACGTGCCAAATCCAAATTCCTTCAATAAAATTACGGTTTTAATAAAATTAATATTTTACTGCTTAAATGTCGTCTTTCACACACTATGTTGGCAATAATGAAATGTTACTGTCTTTATTCTATAATGTATTAACCCCAGCTATTTCTGCGTCCGTTTCGATCAAGCAATCTCGCCCTCGAAGCAGCTGCCCGCCGTGGTTTAACAACACATACTACAAAAAAAGGAAAAACAAACTTCTCAAAAAATTTGTTAACAGTAGTTCTGCTTAGGACTGTCTTTGCCAATCCTACATCAAGGCGTAGATTAATTATCTCAACCACCAATATTATTGCAAATATCTTCAGTTAAGAAAATCCTCACTGCTTGTTAGTCCTAGATATTTTTTGAAGTTTGTCAACTTTAAAACAAAAATCTCCATATCTTCCTCGAATGTTTCTTTCAATGGCTCCGAATCCTTGATGATATTGAAACCTCGAATGTTTTTGTTGAATACTTCCGACGAAATGGTGGAACTCCATCACGTATACTTAAATCATGCTCTGTCGAGTTATGATGTGTTATTTCATTTTTCCGTACTCCACTTCACAAATGTGGAAAAAGACATCACGTTAAGAACAATAGAGGCATAGCCAAGCTGAGTGTCTTATCTAAAATGTTTGGGCGAATTGTTACTCAGCATTTAGCTTTTGCTATCAAAGTTTATATTTCTCCATTTCAGCATTACTTTCTGAAAGGAAAGTCAACTGTTACGAATCTCTTAGAGGTTGTGATTGGTTTATGATTTGTTAAGTACCGAAAATAATTTAAGTAATCTTATATACGTCCCCTAATGTAGAGATATTGATATCGTTTTTGCTATTGAAAGTAATATGAATTAAAACGGAAAGAAAAAAATATGTGTAATAGTTGCAAAAGTTTCTTTTTTTGTGTGAAAACAAGACAGGTTAGACGATCACTAGACCGGCTGTCTGAAACGAGGATCATCTGTTACGAATTTCTTAGAATTTCTCTGCCATGTTTTCAAAGCTTTTTCTAGTGACTGTCGCGTGTATATTGTACATGCTGATTTTAGTGAAGCGTTTGACTTATTGATCTTCAAATTGTATGTCCCCTTTCTACTTAGTGAAAAGGATAAGGCGTTTCTCAAGACAGCCACTTAGGACCCCTTTTATTTAATCTATACAATAATGATCTCCCCTCAGTGATTAAATCCAGCCAGGTCTTAATGTACGCTGACGATGTTTAACTGTCCCTTCTCCTTGAAATCGTAGTGGTATCAGCTTCAAACTGACTTAAATAATTTGTTTACACGGTGCTCGTTAAATTTTATGAAATTAAGCCTAAAAAATGCAAGAAGGTTTCTTTCTTAAGAAGAAAGTTATTTACTACTGACTCACACAAGTTGGAAAACGTTGACTCATTCATCGATTTAGGGGTTCTATTCGACCCAAGACTACTTTCTAATTTGCGCATTGAGTTCTCTTTAAGTAAAGCTAGGTCTGATCTTGATTTCATTAAGAAATGGTTCAAACAGCTTAAGGATCCTTACATTACAAAAAAGCTATGCATGTGCTTATTTGAACAAATACTTGAGTAAGCCTCGGTTATGTGGCCTTTCTCCTATAGGTGTTATGTAGATTCATTTGAATCAGTTAAAAATTAATCCCTGCTGTTTGCTTTTAGGAATTTGAGATGAGACACGCTTGCCTCTTTGCCACTTATGAAAATAGTTTGCTTCTGCTGTCCTTACCGTCACTGAAGAAACGTAGATTTATCCTTGATGTCTCCTTCTTAATTAAGTTAATTAATGGTATTATCGATTCGTCCACATTACTTGGAGAGATAAGCTTTAATGTCCCTAACCACTTCTCTAGGCACTTGGTATACATTAAGATGAGCCAATGTAAATATAATTAGGACCCCTTTAACCTGTTTAGAATTAGAAACCTAAATGATGTCTATCACTTGATCTCAATATCAAGCAAAACAACTTTGCTTAATACGCGCGATTTGCCTATGTCGTATTTAAACTATCTTTTTATCTCGATATCTCATTATGATTCGGAAATAATTGGTGTTGATTACTGCATCGGTGGCCAAGCTTTTGCATGTTTGCGTTGACTTAGAAGTTTACTTGCAATTTGGTTCTGTACTGGTTGTGGGTGTGTCTCTGTACTAGTTGTGTCGATGCTTTGTTTTTTTCATTGTTCTTTTTTATTTATTTACACACGAACTATTATTTAATTATTATTATTGTTTTTTTTTTCTTTACTTTTTTTATATCCTTTATGCTAGTTTTTAATATTAATCAATAAAAGATTTACTTCTTAGAGTCAATTGAATTCGACTTAGTCTTATTGAGCTTCATATTTAAGTAAATAAATAAATATAGGCGATGCGTATTAGATATAGATGATTGTAATATAATGTATCTTAAAAGGAAATTGAACTAATAATAAAGAAATGAAACAAATGTGTAAAATATTTTTAATAAATTCATATTATTATAGGTTTAATATTGTTTTGATGTGAAAGCCTGTTTATTTTTGAAATGTTTAATAATGTTTACTCATGTTTAATCAAGTTTAATTTCTTTAGGTAATTCCTTTTTTCTTCCTTATTCTTTTTTTTATATAATATGGCATCAGCTATTAATATATAAACTATGGGCCATGTATATCCGGCGTCAATAGTATAATATCGACATTTTTGGATTAAAGAGATTTTAACATACAGTGCACAACATCAGTACCAGTAGGTTTTGCATTCGATTTTTGTTTTTTTATGAATATTATAAAGTATTTTTTTATGCGCACGGTTTTGCCGCTGTATTCATATTGTCGATTGGTTTCACTGTTTGGTGTGTTTCTTTATATACATTTTTCATGGTTTTGTTGGTCTTTTACTTTTTAGTTCTTTGATTCACGTCAGGGGCAGTTTTCATGATACCCTTATTTTTCTTTTTTCCAAGGTACTTTTAGCGAATTATAATTTACTTATTTGTATAATAAAAAAACAAACAATATTTGCAATCACAAATTCCATGCATGTGTTCTAGGTTGTTTTTTTATATTTCGTTAGGGTAACATACAGCCTTATTTGCATGTCTACATATGTAAAACTAGTCCCAATAAAGATCAATAAACTATTGTTTTACCAAAAATTACTATAAATTTATTCAGGATCTTCTTTTTATTTTATTGTTTGTTACATTCTTTTTGTTAACTGATTTAGTTATTAATCCATTTATTTACATTCTTTGCGATGTATTCAACCATTTCTTGCATATAAAAAATTTCGTAATAATTCTCCCAGCCATCCGATAGTTTCACCTGAACTGTCTTTTTCTTTTACATAGAGTCAAGCCGTCACCAAAAATTAAATATGACGTCAACGAGAATTATAAAGACTTTCCACATGTTTCTTTTCTATTGGTTCAAAACCATTAATCTTCTTGGAAGTTAAATGGAGAAATTGAACTCAACTCACACATCTAACTAGACAAATTTTCAAACATTTTCTGAAATAGTGCCGAGTCTTTTGTGAAATATTTTTTTCCCGTACGCTCCATAGACAGTCACATTTTCGCCCTCCGCCATCTTTTCGTCCCGTCACCATTTGTGTCATCACTGTCCTCCTACCCTCGTACCGAAAAATGTACTTTCTCGCGGAAGAGCTTCACAATCCTTTTTTCAATGCATTCTTGTTTTAGCAGGAACGAAATGAAGCAGGATTGCAAAAAAAACTAATATTACACAATGTCGAATTGTCTCAGATTAAAAGTTATTATTTAGTGAATAAGATAGGTTTATCGATCAAGTCAATTTTATTCCACAAACTACTTAATTGGCTTGAATGTCGAAGCAAATCATTAATTTTAGTATTATAAAAAAAAAAAAGATGTGTATGTAAACTTTTTTATTAAAACTTTTATAAAATTTTTCCGATCTCACACTTATTAAATTAGACTCTATCTAGTCGATTTGTGTAATTAATTTGACTCTTACCTGCTTTGTACTACGTAATAAGCAAACAATTTGAAATCAAACAAACTTTACTTACTTTAGTATTCACATGCTAAACGTCGTTTTGTTTATATTTATACATATACATAACCTAACACTGGTTTTATATTTTTTGTAATATTTACCACAAATAAAACTCTCGGGGTTGCTAGTCTCACGCGTGGAGAGATTATTGATGCTTGACATGAAATTTGACGAGAAAAAAGGAAAGAAAAAAGAGCGGGACAGATGAAAAAAAAAATTGTAAAAACCGGCAAATGTGTTCTTAGAAAGATTGTCAGAAATGTGCATAATGAATATTTCTTATTGCATGGTTATTTTAGAACTTTTTCAGAACACGAGCAGCAGAGTCCTTTTTTTTAAGAAGAAAATGAGTTTTCCGGTTTAAAAAAAAATCGTCGTAAAAATAAGAATAATTTAAATTATGTTAAATGTATTGTACAACGGCAGGCGAATTTTTCATAAGTACAGCGAAGAAGAATTTGAGTATTAAAGTAAATATGTAAAAATGCGTGATGAATATTTATATATATACTTACTTATACATATACATATACAGCTTATGAATACTTACAGTTATACATATGTACATATAAATGTAAAAGAATATGGGAACGTTTAAGGAATGCTTATGGCTTACAGAGTAAAAGTTTATTTGCGAATCGTTCTGGCAAAATTTGCTCAAAATTTCTGTTCTTGGCACTTTTTTCAACTTCGTTTGTTAAAATTGCCATCGTGGCTTTGGTGTGGCCCAAGTAAGGAATCCTAGTGCTTCAGTTATTGATGAATGGGGCATAAATTGGAATATTTTGCAAAGTGTGTAAATCGCCATTTTAAAATTGTGCTTATATCTGAGGGCTTGAATATATCAGCATTCTCGTTGTTGCTGCAAACTGAGTAAACCGCCATTGTACAATTGGATTTTAGCTGGTTTAAACTGCGAGTATAACTCTTGAATCTGTCTTACAAATTTGCATTTCATTTTCCTGTTGTTGGGAATAATTAATATCATTATCAGCCTCACTGCAAAGTTGCCGGCTGTGTTTTCTGCTAGGTACGTTTGAATATTGGTGCAGCTTGCCAGGATAAAGTTGTTACAGCGAGGAGGCATAAGATTTAGTTTCTGGTGAATGGAGCAAAAATTGGAGCACATGTGTGGTTGTGTTTTGCGGATCGTTTGTCGTTGCTGCAAATTGGATTTTTATACAATTAGCCTTGCCCGGTATTGAAAAATAATCAAAACCAGTGCCATTGCTCCCTTACAATCTCCGACAGTGTTTTGTGTGATTTAGGTAGAGGTGGCATAGCTTGGCAGTTAGTTAACATAAACTTGTATGTCTATACGAGTGTCCACTGTGTTTTTCTGCTACCTACGTGTGGAACTACATTTTGGAAAATTTTTCTAGCCTGCCAATTTCAATTTTCGATATACGCAATCGACGTGGCTGAGGCTCTGGACGTGTTGACATTCTTGCTGTTGGTGTGAACTGGATAAGTCCCCGTTATACAATTGTGCTCGCCTGGCTTTGTTTATGACCTTCATGGAGGCGGCGTATTTGTGCAATTAACCAACATAAATTCGGGGCCTATACGAGGTGTCACAGTCGTGGTTACGTGCACTAATTGAAGTATCTAAAGCCCTGAGCGTATATATTTTCTTGTTATTGCTGCAAACCCCAGACAATCGTTCGTGACCGTGGCATCAGGCGCCTGACATGCATACAATGTGATGTGTGCCATTTGTGGATAGACTCTATTTGTGCTGGGTTATCTAATGGAGGCTTCAAAATTATTGGAGATGAACTTTGATGACACGTGCTTCAAACACATAGATAAGAAAGTCGTTGACAGTTCTTTGATTAATACGATGAAAGAACTCCAATTATCTGTGGATAGTAAAGTTCAGGAAATAAGATGTGAGCTTAAGCAGTCGGTATAGCGGCGTATGATATGAGGACGGAACTCTCTGCCCCCATCAATGAGTTGAAATCGATCGCGAATGGTTTTAACGACTCGATTGAAAAAGTCGAATTCGAGCTAACTCAACTCTGGACGCATTGTATAAAAAATCAAATAAATCAAATATCGTAATAAATGGTTTGCCTAAGGGCTTAAAGAATGTATGAGAAATGACCACAACGTTTGCGTGTTCCCGTGGTATTAAAACAGATGTGCAGGCTATTAATCAATGCCTCTATATCAACCAACATTGATCGATTTTGGTTAAATTTAGCAATATTGAGGCTAAAGACCAATTAATCCGTTTCCGATAATTCTGTTTCCGATTTTGTAACTGACGGTGAAACTCCGAACAATCTGCAACATAAACGAGTATTTTTCAACGAACATTGTTCTCCCATAACTGGACAGCTAAGCGCGGTGCCTGAAATTGCGACGAGGTGGATTAATTCTTAAATATAAAATCAAAAGCATCATAAAGCTAACTTCGATGCTCACGCTACCTGATGGGATAGTTTTCGAATGTGATATTCATGGCTGTATTCAGCTACTAAAGGGATAAGTCGCTGATGTGTATACTATGATTCGCCTTTCTTATTTTATGGTAAAAATTTTTTTTTTCTGTGTCTTTATCTTTTCTCTGTTTTATATATACTAAGAGCCTTATTATCAAGCTTATTCTGTAACTTTTATGGATACTTAGCTACATTAGCTCACTACGATTTTAGCAGATATGTATTTTTCTCTACCAGGTACTGGTCTTATTATTCATTGGCTGCTTGTTCTGGCTCCTCGCCATAATATTGGTTTTAATGGTAGTGGTGTAGGTAATAGCTCTTATTTGGAGACCTTCTTTCAAGATGACATCGGCAGACTCAAGAATAGTCATCTAAATTGTCGGAGCATTAGACTCTCCATAAACTTTGTTAAGCTGGCCGAGATACGAATAATTTTGAGGGACGGTAATATTTCTGATCGTGCTGTTACCTTTCTGGGTATGTGTTTTGTAAAAGTGATCGCCCATCGAAATTGGCGCCGTAGAGATTGTTGTCCAAGAGGTTAAGTTTAAGGTAGTTTTTAGAACCATGGTAGTAGACGAATGTGAATCGATATTTATTGAGTTGTACTTTGGTCGTTCGAAAGTCTTGTTTTGGATGGTTTGTCCAAATACGTGAACATCCGGGTTGTTGGAGACTTTAATTGCATTCTATTGGGCACTCACAAATCAGGTTCTATGAGGGGCTTATGTCTGCGCTTTAAATAGTCCATTGTACATAACTCTAAACCAAACCACTATGATGTAGCTAACAACTCCATATCGCTATTAAACTACTTGTTAGTAAGTAATATTTTCATGATAAATTTAACAGGCCAGGTGCAGTGGCCTACGATATCGCAATTGTTAGGTTTGACATATTGTCATCTTATAGTTTTATTGAATAGCTTGATTACAAGAAGACGGTGTGGCTTACGTATATGTCTCTCTGGTTACGATCGCAGTCCAATTCGCCGATCTTTTCTCTTGTGTTCCAATTGTTAAGAAAAGGTGGGCTGGAATAGCAAAATAGAGACATTTCCTTTAGCCGGTCTATAAAATATACAGATTTTTCGGTGTTTAGGTCAAAGCTTACGTCTGACAACCGGGGACTTCACCGCACCCTTGAAAATAGAGTATGTTAAATCCAGCCAATACTAAGACGATCTTGTTTAGTTCTAGAGGGCGTTGAAATTGAAGTGGTCACATATGTTAGTGTTAGTATCTAGAAGCATTTGTAATACCCTCAAGACGATCAATTCAATAATTTTGTACCTCTGCACATCAGGTGGAAAGTAGCGCATTGCCTTGTTATGCCACAAACTATATATTGTACTGAGGTTGTTTCCGCCGCTCTATACTTAATGGGTTCCGCTGCAACTATACTTAATAGGTTCCAATTGGCAGGTTGAGGGGTTCGTTTATAATGTTAAACTGAGGGATGACATCTCGTCGTTTCTCCTACAGTTTCTTCGCTGTTCCTTCATTGATTGCATAAAGTATCGTAGCTTGTTCCACAGTTTGATGAAGAGTGGTGTTTCATTGCTGTCATTCGAGGAATTTAGATTGTTGCATTGTACTCGAAGTCGTCAATTCTATATACCTAGGATCTATAAAGGAACGTTTGTGGTAAGTGTTGGTCACTGTTGGAATTGTCTTATGAACTCCACGTCTTCTCACATTCAAATAATGTTTTTGTCTTAAACTTACTACAATGATAAGCAAATGTATTTTGTGGCTGAGCTAATGCTGACCAGACTCATTATTTCACTTGTCATTTTTGCATATTTTACATCATCGGCTGGGGGCGTCGGCGGGTAGTTACGTTACCGGTAGGACAATGTGTCTGCATCTATCTGTCTTTATAGTTATATGTAGATTAATTAGAGTTAGTGTAATTAACAAATGCTTCATTAATATCTTACGACGTCAATTTTGCTATTAGGTTAGAAAACAATTTTTTAAGGCGGCATACTAAAACCAAAGTAAACAAATGTGCTTCGTTCGAGTGGTTGGCGTTGCCACCATTTCCAATGGGTGCTGAAGTAAAAACAATGATTTTGTCGCGAATTGTGCATGCTGAAATTTTGAGTTTAGTATTATACTTTAGATGTTTCTGAAATATAAAACAGCAATACTAAGTTCTAGTCTTCGTGAATTTGATATTAACTTCATCATCTGCAGCAGCAAACAGCCGAGATTATTCATCGTATTTAGTTTACGTATACCACATATATATAAGATTTGTTTAGTACATAATATAGTTTAAGTAATCATACAACTTACTTCCAAATTATTTAATCCGTTAATTAATGTAGAGGTGTTGATATTGTTTTTGCTATTGAAAGTTATATGAATTAAGAGAAAAAGAAGAAAAAAATATATATATATGTAAAAATGTGGTAAGGTTTTCTTCTTTGTGACAAGAAATCAGGTTAGAGGGTCATGTCTCCCATTCCAAATCATGGGCCGAAGGAGACTATAGGTAGACATGACATGTGGCTTTGTCTCTAGAACCTACGATCCTCTTCAGGTAACCCAAAATACAACAAAGTCAATAGTTCGATATTCAGACAGACAAGGAGGATTATTTACAAACATCATAACGCTATTATAATTTGACTGTTACGGCTGATCGTAATCCAATTCCAATCTTTTTTAAGTGACCATTTAGCTGGTTTTCATGCCATCCAAGTCCGTTCGCCTGTAACAAGGCGTGTTGAGTTGCCAGCTTCTTATGGCATTAGCGTATGTCGCTTTACAGATATGGCATCCATTGTTTTCAACTTCAACATAGAAATCTCCCTTTTGCAAATAAGACTTAAGACGAGTCCTTTGTTCGTTGTGTAGGAATGTTTAAGAGACTCCATTACGCATACATATTTTTGATCAGCACAAAATTCTAAGTCGATTTAAGCATGCCCGTTCGTACGTCTGCGTAGAGTTGTTATTGGTGCCTCGTCAACTGTTTTCCAAAAGGAAAAGAAATTAGTTTTTTGCTCATTACTCACAAGCCACAGCAGATAAAAATAGCCCGAACCGGCCAAAGGACACACCTACCTTCGTTTTCCGTGATATTTTACCCGTTACTCATAAACTCTAATGGAAACACCTGATATAAATTACAACTTTTATTTCACAAACGTAGAAAAAATTAGCCCACTCATCAATACAGAATATAAGAATTAAGTTTTTTCTTTTTTGCATCTTTCTTACGATAATAGCGATATCCAAAGTTTCCGTTACTGCCGAATATAATTTCTTTACTTCTTCTTATATGCAGTGGCTTCTCTACAATGTGAAACGACACGATAACACTGGCCAATTGTACTAAGTTTATTCCTGAAACAGAACTGGTGGGCAGGAATAGTAAGTTTTTGTTCAACAACTTATTATTATTATTATCATAAATTTAGCCAGAGAATAAATTCTAAGACTAAATACTTAAAGCACTAGCATCTAAAGGCTTTCGGCTTTTACTTTTATTAATATTATTTATTATTATTATTATTAATTATTATTATTATTATTAAAAACTCTACCGCACTTGAGATTTGAACCCACGACCATTCGAGTCGAGACTCTTGCCTACTCGGCCTGAGTGGTCTCTTTGTTGTGACTAAACTGAGAAATAAAGATGCGCGTACATTTTCTTTAACGACTAATTTTATGCTTCATTTTATGTGTTAATAAGCATACAGTGGAAACATAAGAAATAATAATTTAACGAATATCATTTTAACTGATCTTCTTAATTTGAGAAATGATAATAAACGTTTTTTCTAACGTACTCTAAAATAAAGCATTTGGTATCGAGAAATCTCACGTTTCTGACTTTCACTGCGACGAATGATACTATCAAGTTGGTCTTCAAGGTGTGTACTTTCGAAATGATCCCCTTAATAATATTCTTGGTTGTTTTTCTCTCCTTTGCGAAAGCGGATTAAATAAGACGGAATGAATTACAGATTATTTAAACATTTAACATTTAAATGCGAACTTGCAAAAAAATAAACTAACCAAATTTATGCGTCAGCTTACAAAATTGATTTTCTGTTGACATACACAGTTTGTATCCAATAGTAGATTTCATTACCGACGCAGAATCAGCATGAGTTATATCATCTGAACGATTGGCAGTTATTAATTTATATCCATTGAATTTGAAATGGAAACGATTTATGAAATGGGTCTGTGATATAGGAAGAAAGTCGATAAACTTTTGATGCACGAAAATCGCTACCTCAGCGATATGAATGGGAAGCCAATGGCCATTCCACGTAGCAATTCGAAGACTTATTTGTATAATTTAGAGTATCAAGTGCGTCATCGTATTGATAAGGATGTTCATGACTTCTGTTGTGTCTTTTACTTCTGTGAGCTGGCAAATCAACAAACGATGACTCACTGAGTTCAGTAAAAAATGCTTCAATGTAGGCAGCGCGCCCTATAGTGTCTTAACTTAAAAGTAAAGATTTGTGTCTTTTTCCTTTAATTAATAATTCCATACTTTATTTCAGTTTTGCTTTTACTTATCGTGAATAAACATATAATATAATGAAATGTATATATATGTCAATATAATAAAAAATTATGGTAGAAACTCACTTCCCCCAGGAATGCTTCTAATTGTTTCAAACCCTTTATGACTTTAATTCACTTAAGTCTTTTACCTCAGATTCATCAGAGATTATTCTATCGACTACAATTATATAATCCAGATATTCTGTTTTCTATTGTAGGGAGTAACATTTTCGTATGCACATTGCTAGATTGCATTTTCCAAGATTTTAAAATTTACAACATATTTTCAAGGTGAAACATCTGAGTCCGTAATATCATGGGTGAAATTGTGATGTCATTCAAGTAATGTGCGCATCTCTCTGGACCAGAAAGTAATTGTCAACATATTTTTTGAAAATAGATGATGCACTGGCAATTCCTTACGGTAGACGTCAATAAAATCCTAGTGGATTTATAACCATAATCTTCTTCAATACTTCATCAAGCTCAACTAATACACCTTGGATTCCTTCTTTAGATTTCGGCAACTTGCGTAAAAGGTGCGGGCGTAGTTTTAAAAAATGGCTAAGCATTATCTATTAAGTAAATTTATGGTTTGCAATTTTGAGTCGCTCTTGAGTTTGAATGGGAAATTGCAGTATATTTGTTACACATTTGTCTAATTTTACAGGCTGGATGCATACTCATTTGGTTCTAATGATTGCAATAGGCAAAAGGAAGCTTCAGAGACCCAATGAAGTATATATATTCTTAATCAATGTAAAATTCTGAATCTATTAAACCTGGTGTGTCCGTTTATGCGTCTGCATGGTGTGTGTTTTTGACATGTCCCTGTTCGCAAAAATTAAGAAATCAATTTTAAATTTAACAGAAACATTGGAAGTTTCTGCGCGTACGTTGATATTGAAATTAGAGCAAATTTGTCAGAGCACACGACCGCTGTAAAGCGTGCACTGAACGCAATTCCAGTTCCCTAGCGCACACAAAATTATGAGTTTTAAAATTTTTTTTGTCCCTTTTTTAGAATTTATTAATCAACCATAAGTTAAATAAAACTTAAGATTATTTTGTACATTCCTCAAACAAGGGTTGTAATGAAAAAACTTCTTCGTTCCGATCTTGTTTACAAATAACTCTTCCCTACCCTACCATTAATTAAATCATTATATATTATATTAAACATCTTCACATATACAATAACTTATTTTTTATTGCTTAGTATGCTCACTAACCCATTGTTCCCTGCTACTATTAATCTATCAGTATCCGTATACACTCCTTTTCCTAACTTTGAATCTATCCTCCTAATTACATAAATTTTGCTTTGCGACCTCATCATATAAAATCCCTGTATATCACATATCATATCACACATCATATATTCCGTTTTCCTTAATTGTTACCGCATATTCCTAATTATAGACATTTAAATTTATCTGTATATGTTAAATTTATCATGTAAATATCATAAGCAGTTGACACTTTAATTAATTTACGATCCATCAAATAACAAATCTACGCCTAGCTAATTGATTATCGCTGCTCAAAATCTTTTTTCTATCTTTTAAATCTTCTAGACACATACAGTTTGGTAATACTACGCTAAACTACATATACACTTCAAGCAGTTCATTTATTGCATGCTTAAATTTTACAAAGCTCTAAGACTAAGCTCCCTGCTCTACATTTCAAATAGCTCAGGTATTTACAAACCTATGTTAGAGCTTATTAATCATCGCCGTTATGCCAAACATATCTTTGGCTTACGCTAAGCTCATACCCTTCGCACAGTTAGTTTCATTTGCATGCCTACATTTTTATATTTTTACTTGCTGTACATTTCAAATGGTTTACGACCATCCCCGCTATGCCAAATATGTTTTTCCCTTTGAACCATTTATTTATGCAACCACTAATCTGGTTGCACTTGTATTAGTTTTAAGTATGAGCACGTCGGCACTAACTTACAGAAGCCAAAGCAGCATGCAGTGAAATCGTATAAAAAGCCAGCGCAAATATTGATGGTTCTTTAATTGTGTTTCAGCAGTCGGCGAAGTGAGCGCAAAATAATCTAGGGTTTTATTAGAATAAGTGACTAATATGACCAGAGGACAACGAGTTAGCCGATCTGAGAGGGAATTCTGGGTGGCAGAGACTACCAGTGCACCATCCATGGGATTTTCTCGACTGGGTTGGTGGCACCTAGGCTATTTCTAAGAGAGAAGACAGAGTGGTAAAGACTGGTAGCCCAACACAACGGGCTTCCCTTAGAATAGAGTAAAATTTCATTAATAGCCAATCAGTTCATAATTGAATCCTAGCTAAGAAGAAATTCTGGGTGCCGGAGACTACTATTCCAGCACCCATAGGATTCTTTTAGAGAGGTTAAAAGTAGTCAGGATGTTTCTAAGAGAGAAGGCAGAGTAGTCGAGACTAGGCTAGAATTTTCTTGACAAATGGACAAGAATAGGTGTCCTCCGGGGCCCCTTTAATTTGGGGAATTACTATTACCATTGCTGAAAGGCATAAATACTAATTCCATAATAAATAAACCTTGTGCAAACGCGAAATTTCGTATCCAATTAGCAAAACGAGTCATGAAATCTTCTGCGACCACGCCTGCATTGCTAGGTTGTTTTCCTCGCTCTTCTTTCTATGGATTTTTCACCTCTTATCCCGCTATATTTTAACTGCCTGCAACTTTGTGAGCACTTAGAAATGAGAAAGATAAGTTTCGCTATTTTATAACAATAAATAACAGCAAGCGACGATAAAGATTTTAATGGTGGGGGGTATACGAGATTCCACCGAATTTGCATTTCTTACTCATTTTCTTTGTATCGGCGTGGTCAATACAGTTTATTTTCGAAAGCAAATTTAACCATTTTATTTCAATTGTGCGATCTATGAAAGTTCTTTGATTTTATGCTTCACAATTCCCCTAAGCTCATAGATGGCTCTAAGTATCCCAGCGTCAGCTGTTCTGTCTTTTTTCGTTCTTTCGTTCGGGCGATATAAGCATACAGGTTGGAACGTAATGTCAGTAAATCATCACTTTATGTCTAGCTATCGAACTACTTACTGACTTTATTATTTTTAGAGTTACTCTTATGTGTCGCTTGGAAAGGATCGGAGGCTGTAGAGATGAACGAAAGTGTCATTGCTGAGCTAGTTAGTTTAGATGACGTAGGCGGGTTTTAAATTTTTGTCTCACAGACACCGTACAGACGGTTACTTCTAAACGAAATATACGTGTTTTACCCTTATAGAAATAAAGGGACGGACGAAACCTATTTACCCTGGGCCTACCTATGGTCTCCTTCGACCTATGATTTGCAATGGGAAACCCCGAAGTTGGGTCCGATGACCGTCTAACCTGTTTTGTTTTCACGCAAAAAAAAAACGTTGGCACACTTTTACATATATTTTTGTTCTTTTCCTTTTAATTCGTATTACTTTCAATAGCAAAAACGATATCAATATCTCTAGATTAGGGGACGGATTAAATAACTTGTAAGTATATATGTGTGATTGCTTAAATTATTTTCGGTACTAAACAAATCGTATATATATGTTGTACACGTAAAATAAATACGATGAAGAAACTTATATGCCGACTACGGAGATCATTGTTGTATAGATTAAATAAAAGGAATCCTAAGTGGCTGCCTTCAGGAACGCCAAACTTCACGGGAAATTTATCCAAGGTCATAAAGTTAAATAGAACCCTGAATGATTTGTTATGCAGATAATAGCTTACTCTTTTCACTAAGTAGAAAAGGAAGCCAGAAACACACATTTTGAAGATCAATACGTTATGGTTAACTAAGTCACACGCTCTACTTAAATCTGTATGTACGACATTCGGCAGCAACTAGAAAAAGCTTTAAAAACATGGCAGAAAAACTTTAAGACATTCGTAACAGTTAATCTTCCTTTCAGAAAGCCATGCTGAAATGGAGAAATATAAACTTTGATAGCAAAAGCTAAATGCTGAGTAACAATTCGCCCAAACAATTTAGATAAGGCACTCAACTTGGCTATGCCTCTATTGTTCTTAACGTGATGTCTATTTCCACATTTATGAACAGGAGTACGGAAACTACTCTTCCAACACAAAGTGAAAACACTTGATTCCAATGACTGATTAAAAATCATTGAAATAACACATTATAACACGACAGAGCATGATTTAAGTATACATCATCATTTCGTCGGAAGTATTCAACAAAGACATTCGAGATTTCAATATCATCAGAGGACTCAGAGCCATTGAAAGAAACATGCGAGGAATATATGGAGATTTTTGTTTTGGAGTTGACAAACTTAAAAAATATAAAGGATTAACGAGCAATGAGGATTTTCTCAACTGAAGATATTTGCAATAATATTGGTGGTTGAGATAATTAATCTACGCCTTGATGTAGAATTGGCAAAGACAGTCGTAAGCAGAACTACTTTTCACAGATTTTTTGAGAAGTTTGTTTTTCCTATTTTTGTAATGCTTAGTTGTCTTGCTAAACCATGGCGGGCACCAGCTTCGAGGGCGAGATTGCTTGATCGGAACGGATGCAGAAATAGCTGGGTTTAATACACTATAGAACGAAGACAGAAATGATTTAATACTTTCAACATGAGCAGTAAAATATTAGTTTTATTAAGATATATTTGATGGAATGTAGGAGCAAGTTACGTATAACTGTTTATTGCCAATTTTCGCCCGAATTGGTAATAAATTCAACGTCGGGAGCAGTAGGAAATTCAATTGAAGAGGAGGGGACTGCAGCAGATATAGTAATTAAAATACCGCCACCAGTGCGATCCAATCGACCCTTTCTGAAAACTTAGAAAGAGGTGTGAAAAGCTGTGATGAAAGCAAACCAGTCCAGAATTTAGGAAAGTAGAGCGAATTTTTGACTTTAGGACCCTAATATTTTGGTGAATGAAAGTGGCTGGGCCGGAAGAAACATTTAGTTTTTTGAGAATGGATGGAGTACCGAATTAGTATTACAGAGTCGATCCCAAGGAATGGATTACATAATTAAGGATCGACTTGGCGACAATAGTTCCTTTAACAAAATTTCCCTGTTTGCAGGCAGAACTAATGCTTTAAAAGGCTCTAGGTTGGGATGAAGCTAATTTGAAAATGGTTCAAATGATCGGATGGAACTTTAGCAACCAGATAACTTTTTATGTTTTCCTCAGGGATATCAGGCGCCACTCTTGACACGAATATTGCCTTGCAGGGGCGTATTATCGACACGCAGACGTCTTCCCTACTAGAAATCATAGGATTTGCGGATAGAGAATTTCGCACGAGCACTTTTTGCGACTTGCCGATCGTGGTGACCAGCAGACATCCTTGAACAACCACACGAAGAGGCGGATTTGTTGGAATTTTTTTAAGATGTACATAAAGTAGCCTGAATGGCACCACCAGGAGGAGATACCTTTGCCATTTCAGTCTAGTTAGAACGAAGGTGGCTTCCCAATTTAAGTAGAACTTTTTTATTAACAGCCAACTCAACGATAGCGGAAACGCTAACATTCTTTGTAGGCAAGGATGGAGCATTCACATGAGTCGACGAATAAGATTTAGGCTAAAGACGCAGTAAATAAAGGGCAAACCAAGAAGAAACACTCAAAAAAAAAAGACAAAAAGATCAATATTATTCAATTAATTTAAACACTATAATTTATAACTAATTATTCTTTAAGCGCGTATAAAGCTATAAAACAATGAGATACGAAAAACAATTTACAAAATTTCTTCGCACAAACTAGAACAGTACCATAACGCGCGCGCAGTGTTGCCAAACTTTTGAGACAATGAAATTGATGACGTAACGAAAACTAGAACTCAAAATTGCTGTTGTGTACTTTAAATATTTCGTAAACTCAAAATTCAACATGAAAATGGGATTTTCTATTATTATGTCTTGTAAGCAATGCGTTAATATTATTTTGCACTTATTTATTTATTTATGTGTACATATATATTTTCCACAGTATATGGCGCCTACGTACCGTTTCTTAAATAATTTTTGCTTTAAAGGCACATATTTGTTTTGTTCGTATTTTAGACACGATTTGTTTGTTGTTTATTTTCAATTATGAACTATATTTTTGTCACCCTTATATGTGACGCATATAAAAAATTCGTAAAAATTTAACCTACTATTTGAAATCTCCAAATTGAAACAGAATTGGAAATATTTCTGCTTAGCCGGTTAGAAAAGATAACAAATAGAACAGATTTCTTACATTCACCTTAAAAAACACAAATATATCTTTGAGCATCTTGTCTTTTTCTCTTTTCCGGAGAATCTCCCTTTTTCATCCAAGCTAAATATAACGAACTTGACTTGCTTTGTGCAGTAAGTTCTTGAGTGTTTAAAATGTTGACAACCATGACCGTGATAAATTATTTATAAGCTGCGCTACCAGATCTATATAAAACAATGGCAATAGATCTTTAGTAAATCTACGATATATGTCGCAAACATTGCGCACGGCTCTTTAACACAAGCTTAGATATCATGAATTGGAGTAGAATATGTAGATGTTTTAATACCACTCTTTTAGATATTCTCTACTTAATTTGGTAGTTATTAAATTGAATTAAATTTTTTTCACACAGCGTTTTGTTCATAGCACAGTAATTAAACTCATTAGTAGCAAGAAAAGTTGATAAATCATTTCTACATCACGTGCGCAAGGAATTACAATTTACGGCAGATTTGCAGATATTGCTTCTTCGTTGTAATCGTTACTGTTACTATCGATTCTGTGATTTCCGATTCTTCTACGTTAATATTACCAAAAGAGAGGGTTTGTTCATCACATTTTCTTCTGTTGGGATACAGCTTTGAGTTTTGGTGGCAATAAAACATACTCTATTTACCCGACCCTGTTCACATATCTTTATGAGGTCCCAGCTTAGTATGTCATCATGAAGCGATTGTTCTGCACCGCATTGCAATAAATAGGGCGCCCTGTTATTCATAGGAGGCCGCTAATGAACACCAGAAGAAGAGAATTTAAAAAACAGATCCCTATGGTACAGGTGCATTTAAATAGAATTCATTTGAATAGTACCGGACGTCGATTACATCTTTTATCAGACGGTTGTCCAAGAACCTCGATATAAATTGAACGAAAATATTATCTACACCGTATGCGATCTGGAGACAGGAGCATCATGCCATACTCTGTCGAATGAATTGAAGATATCTATGGCAACGACCTTACTTTCACTAAATCGACGAACAATTCGGTTCCACATTTCGTTGAGGTAGGAGATTAGGTCACCATTCGACAGATTTTTTCGAAAGCCATATTGCCTGTCACTTAGTAAGTCGTTCGGATTTAGATATTTTATTGGATCGTACTTGATCATGGTCCCCATGATTCTGACTACGGCGGAACAGACTACAATTGGGCGATAGTTTGATGGATTTTTGGGGCCACTCTTCTTGGCGTATGGGTTGTACATTGACAAGGTTTTGGCAAGCTACTTTTATCAGGCGGATCGGATATTAATTAGTCGTTATTGAGACGAATCGGAATCGACGCGGTAGATTGGGTTCCACTTCTCTTCATGAAAATCCAAAAGCTCTTGCTGCTTTTTGGGAGTGGAAAGAACTTCGGAACGCAGCCGTCGCTCGTGTAAAGCTTTTTCGCCGTTTGGGCCAAAACGCCACAAAATTAATCCACCACGTGTTATCCACCATATTTATTTCAGAATAGTGCTTTTAGTCGGGTAAAATATATTTTTGTTGACGAATATGAAAAATAGTTTTAAGCATTGTCTTGTTTACTTTATGATTACTAAGCACAAAAGAGTTGGTTGCTTTACTGTTTGCTGACGGCGCGTGGCGCGACCAAGTTGGCCCATTTTCAATACCTGCGTGCGGAAGCTTTCCAAAAAAAGAAAAAAGGTTTGAAGTCGGCATCTTCATTGTAGTGATCATGAGTGTGCAGAATTTCAACCTGATCAATAGTATTTATATTTTACATCTCTGAACCTTCGTTTGGGTGTTGCAAACACATGACATTATGACAAAATGATTGCAATCCCACCCTTCACTGGAGATTATAAAAAGTAATAATAGAGTTCTGCCATAAATGTTAGATAACTTACTTAGAGAGAAAGCGAAAAAGCGGAGAGTGATCACAGCTAAGCAAACATTTTTCAGAAACTCGCACTCGCAGCAATACTTTTAGAGAAACAGGAAACTTATCCCGAATTATTCCGCTTCTAATGCAATACTTGCTCAAAACTAGTCCCTGTATTTTTTGAAAAGAAAAAAATCTGCTGTATCTGGAAATACGGCTTTTTAACGAGGTTAAAATTACACTTTAAATTCTCATTTGTACCTAAAAATCAACCGAACAATTCAAAAAGACATGGTTTCAGGAATTAACCGTATTTATTTAACCACTGTGCTGTTACGTTTGGAATTATTTGAATTCTTAAATGAGGAATATATTTATTTTGATCCATAATTGATAATATGTAGTAAAAGAGCAGTATTAAAATTTAAATGAAAAAAATCCAAACGAACATTTTTTTCCAAATGAAAATTATCAAGTGCAGAGTTGTTGCTGTTTCGCTGTTATTGTTTGAAAAATACAATTTTCGATCGCTTAATCGACTTCTTCAATGGTAGGTCCAGCACCAGAGGCAGCTCCACCAGCGCCGGCAGCGGCAGCTCCTGGAAAAGCACCAGGCATACCGGTAGGCATGCCAGTCGGGGCACCACCACCCGCCTGGTACAGTTTGGTAATGATGGGGTTACATACTCCTTCCAATTCTTTTTGGCGATGTTCATATTCTTCTTTGTCAGCCAATTGGTTGGCGTCCAACCATTTGATAGTCTCGTTGCATTTGTCCAAAATGGTAGAGCGATCAGACTCGGTAATTTTAGTTTTCAAATTCTCCTCATCTAAAGTTGCCTTCATGTTGAAGCAATATGATTCCAAAGCGTTTTTGGCAGCAATAGTCTCCTTTTGTTTTTCATCCTCGCTACGATATTTCTCAGCTTCGTTAACCATACGTTCAATATCTTCTTTAGACAAACGACCCTTATCGTTGGTAATAGTGATCTTGTTCTCCTTGTTGGTAGAACGTTCTAAAGCAGTAACATTCAAAATACCATTGGCATCGATATCGAATGTAACCTCAATTTGAGGAACACCGCGTGGAGCGGGCGGAATACCGGAAAGTTCAAATTTACCCAGCAAATTATTATCTTTAGTCATCGCACGTTCGCCTTCATATACCTGAATCAAGACACCAGGTTGATTGTCCGAGTAAGTAGTGAATGTTTGAGTTTGCTTAGTGGGAATTGTGGTGTTGCGCTTGATAAGTACGCTCATTACGCCACCAGCAGTCTCAATACCCAAGGACAATGGGGTAACATCGAGTAACAAAAGGTCTTGCACCTCCTGGGACTTGTCACCATGCAAAATGGCAGCCTGTACAGCAGCGCCGTAAGCAACGGCTTCGTCAGGATTTATAGACTTATTCAACTCTTTACCATTAAACAAATCCTGCAACAATTTCTGCACCTTGGGAATGCGTGTAGAACCACCGACCAAAACTATATCATGAATTTGCGATTTATCCAGTTTAGCATCGCGTAAAGCTTTCTCTACAGGATCCATCGTGCTGCGGAAAAGGTCTGCATTCAACTCTTCGAAACGAGCACGTGTTATAGAAGTGTAAAAATCAGTACCCTCAAATAAGGAATCTATCTCGATACTGGCTTGCGTAGAAGACGATAAGGTACGCTTAGCACGTTCACAAGCAGTTCGTAGACGGCGCAAAGCTCGCTTATTAGCGGTAAGATCTTTCTTATGTTTGCGCTTGAATTCCTGAACGAAATGGGTTACCAAACGATTATCAAAATCTTCGCCACCCAAATGAGTATCACCAGCAGTGGATTTGACCTCGAAGATGCCATCATCAATGGACAGAATCGACACATCAAAAGTACCGCCGCCCAAATCAAATATGAGCACATTGCGCTCACCAGCGGCCTTCTTATCGAGACCGTAAGCGATAGCGGCAGCAGTTGGTTCATTGATAATACGTAACACATTTAATCCAGCGATAGTTCCAGCATCCTTTGTAGCTTGACGCTGTGAATCATTAAAATAGGCTGGGACTGTTATTACAGCATTGGTGACCAGTTTACCCAAATACGCCTCAGCCGTCTCCTTCATTTTAGATAAAACCATAGAAGATATTTCTTCAGGGAAGAAGGTCTTCTTTTCATCTTTATAGATTACTTGGATTTTTGGTTTGCCATCTATATTCACAACATCAAATGGCCAATGCTTCATGTCGGCCTGAACAGGTGGATCATCAAATTTACGACCAATCAAGCGCTTAGCGTCGAAAATCGTGTTTTGAGGATTCATAGCAACTTGATTTTTGGCCGCGTCTCCAATAAGACGTTCCGTTTCAGTAAAAGCGACATATGATGGGGTAGTACGATTACCCTGGTCATTGGCAATAATTTCAACCTTGCCATGTTGGAACACTCCTACACAGGAGTAAGTAGTACCCAAATCAATACCAACAGCAGGAGCTTTAGACATCTTCAAGAAAAACAAAAATTTCGTGCAAGTTAACGTAAGTACGTACATAATGTAAGTTCAAAATCAAAAATCATTTAGGATTGATAAGTGGAACATTGCAAAATTTGATTTAATAAGCAAACATTATAGGCAAGTAAATAACAGCTTTGGTGATGAAAACAGCCATACATAGAAATTAATGGAAATAACGACTAACTGTCATTACTGATTTTACATTATGTGGGTAGATCTTGCGGATTTTTACTAGTTCTTAGCGGAGGATTGATAAGCAAAATGCTTTTATTACAATATTTTTATACAGATATTTATATTTGATTAATCACTGCTAGCGGGAGGTATTACCAATACTTTCAACGTTCATTTTGTATAACCCAAAAATTCGTATCAGAAACAGAGTAGAGTACTTGAATCCTAATACAACGATTTATTTCGTTCAACCATGACTAGAAAATTGCTCTTGTACAATTGTTTTCCAAAAACTAATTGAAAATCTTTCAAAATCCTAATAAAGGTTATAACACTAATTTCTTTACAAATATAACAAAATTAACAATTTGAAGCAATTTATAAGCAATGTAAAAATGTAAAGACTAAAGCAATTATTGAACAAAGATGCACGGCCGGCAAAAGAGTATACGTAACAATATAATGCAACCTTTTGCTTTCAAAACGTCAGTCGGGCTGCAATAACAAGACTTTTAATTAAATTAGTAAAAAAATTTGAAGCGAATTTGTATTTTTCTCTTTGGTGAAGTACATTGTACTAAATTAATAATTAATTAATTTCCAGATAATATTACATCAAGGCTAGGTTTCGACTACTCGAATAGAACATTTTAAGTGGTTATGTCAATGTAAAAAAAACTTTGAAGCATAGCGTCACTCAGCGATTGATTACTGTGGATCGATAAGGAAATGAAATTTTTATACCATCCAAACCACGTGCATTTATAAAGCTACTTCGTACAAATATTACAATCAATGTAACACGCATATTGCATAGGAAAGAAGGAAAAAACTGTATTTTAGCATTTATAGGTGTAACCTTTGATAAAGAAAATTTTAAAAAAAATACTTTGGATAACCATGTGGTAAAACCCATAAAGGTTTTTTCTTCGTCATACTGCAACTGTACAAAAGTGTGTACGCAAATCTTATTGAAAATGCTACCTCCAGAAAGATTCTACGTATTCAATGTCATGATGTACAACCAACCCTACCGCATAGGCTTTTTTAAAATGAATAGCAGCAATAGAATTGTACGAAACGCCCATAGCTAACCTCACAAAAATAAGTTGGTCATAATCTAGTTTCACATCATCACCTCATTTTATATGAAATCTAGTTATATCGTCTTTTTGTAAATTTACATATTCCCCCTATCTATATTTAACACAAACGCATGCTTACTTACTTTGATATTCTTCCACGTGAATGATTAGAAAAATATAATCAATTTAATAAATGTAGTTAAAAAATTCACACGTTCGCTTATATCTTGCAATTTCTTTGTTCTTGAAACGTTTTTTTATTCGCTAGAAAATCTGCGGCAACCACACGTTCGATCAAATTCACACTCTTTAGGAAACTAAAACTTACGCTTATAAAATTCTACTTTATGAATTGTCTGGCCAGTTGTGGTGACTTGCTGTAAAATAATTCTAGCAAATTCTATATAAAAGTGGGGTTGCCATGTCTAAGAAAAACTTCTCATAAAATAAATTGAATTTGGCCGAATTATTAATAAGCGCTTTTTAAGAAAATATTTTTTTGTAACAATATTTTAATTACAAATAGCTAATAAAAACCTGACATAAATCATTTTTAATATAAAGAAATAACAAAGTTATATTCGGCTGGGCGAGTCTCGCATATCCACCACCATTAAAATCTTTGACGGCTGATGCTCTCGTCTTTTGTCACAAAAAAGTGAATGGGATAAAATTTGCTTTTCACCTTTTACTTCACTAAAAGATATTGTTAAGAAAAATTAATCTACAACGTCATAACATACTTCCCTTGCCGCGTTTTACTTACCGAGCCCTTTTATTTGATACCCATATTGCTGGTATTATTAAGAAAAAATTAATTCACCAGGCCGTGCTGTCCACCATATTTGTTTATGGATTTGCTCATTTTGAGACATGATAACATATCGTCATTTGAGGAATGTGCAAAATAGTTTTAAACATTGTCTTCTTTATGTTATGATTAATAAGAATATAATGTCAAAAAAGTGAAAGCGAGAAAATTTAATCACTTGTAACTTTGTGTGAGCATAGCCGATTGTTTCAATTTTTCTACATAAATGTAGTAAATAAATGTGGAAAATTTCACCTTTCGATCTTCTATCTAAAAATCACAACATTTTGTTTAGGTGTGCTCAGAGCAATTTGATTTTCTACACCAACCTGGGTGCAAAAATTTCCAATGTTTCTACCAAATTTGAAGTCCTTATTTTCATTTTTGCGACTAAAAAGTGGCAGCAAAACGCATCACACAGATTTTCATGCTGATCAAGATACTTATTTCTCTTTTTACCCCAATGTTATCTACATGAAATTTGATTTAACACGAGTTAAAAACAAAAAAGTTATCTTTTTTTCTGATGTTTCTATGAATTTTTTTCATTCTCACTCCTCACAAATATGGATCTCGCCAAATTTTTCCCAATTATATGCGCATATAAAATGGGAGTCCCAGAATCATGCATAGATTAAAGACGTAATGTATTCTTTATCCAATTTAGTCTGGTTTTCCAAAGTATAATTTATTTTTTGTAAATATTTAATAAATTAATATGTCTAAGCACGAAATAAATTCTTAAAGGAACTCTAAGAAGAATATTTTATAATTCTTATTGTACTTTTCAGTTGCTTTTTTAAGTTTGGAACGAAGCTACTATTTTTTCATTAGCCAATATTTTTTTACACGATTTTTTTAGGAACGTACCTATCTTGTAAAATGAGAATCAGGTGTATACACTACATACGATCTCTGAAGTTTCCTTTTGGGTTTTGCAAAAATTTTCACAAAATCAGTATACGCCCCATCCTTCAGCGGTGGGTATAAAAATAAAATTTGAAGAAAGGCGTTTAAACTATATCTACAAAGTCATTCGTAAAGCTTTTGTATATATATATATATATATATTATAAAATAAAAATTGTACGCAGACTGTACTTGTTTATACAATATACATATTGCTATTATTGTTGTGACTAACGATAGAATAATTTCTTGAAGAAATTTTTAACAAATGTTCTAAAACACACACATTAAAATATTATTGAAAATAAAAAAAAATTACTTAAATAGTTGAGCACAATTTTCATGTAATGCAACGCTTGATTACAAATTCATTTTTATGCCTGATAGTTAATGTCCTTCGCAGCAGCAGTCATTTACTTATTTTTTTAATTGTCGAGAGTAAGCGCCGTTTTGTACTCTTATGTATGCTTAATCTTAATGCCTGCATAGAAGCACTACATTTGAACGATATCAAGTCAAGCTAGCCGATAGAGTAAGTAAAGGAACACGAAAATTGATTTTGCTCCATAACGTAGCCCGTCCGAATGCAGCAAGAGGAACATACGAAATGACTCTCATTTTTGTTTGGGAACTTCGGGGTCATGCGCTTTGCTGTCCAGATCTGGGTCTTTCTTATTATCGCTCGTCCAGATCAATGCAGTCGTACTTAACAGATAAGAAATTCACAAAATTTGAAGACGAAAAAGGATCATAGATGGTAATAGTGAATATTGTAAGTGTGAACCACGAAAAGAAGCACACTGTAGAACTTATGTGAAAAGAAGCACACTGTAGAACTTAATATGTGAAAAGTAGCACACTGTAGAACTTATGTGAAAGGAGCGCATGGTAGAACTTAATATGTGAAAAGTGGCACACTGAAGAGCTTATGTGAAAAGAAGCACACTGTAGAACTTAATATGTGAAAAGCAGCACACTGTAGAACTTATGTGAAAAGAAGCACACTGTAGAACTAAATATGTGAAAAGAAGCACACTGTAGAACCTATTGACTACATCACTCGAAATAATGATAGAAGTTGAATAAATAATTTATATTGTGTTCAGTAAGCGGACAGACTTAAGCGGTACAGTAAACGGTGGACCTATTTTAAGTCTTTCTGGGTAGTACATGCGTCTGCGTGAACTTAATATATCCTGTACAAAAGGCGGTCTAGAGTGGAATAGCAAACCTGCATAAGGGTGGCTTTATGAAAAGCATTTCTCGTGCAGTTAAATGCAAGCCTGCGCTAATAGCTCCCGCCTCATGGCTGATAATAGTTATTTGTTTTGCATCGCCACCGAAGTGAGCAATATTCTTGCAAATCCAAAGCAAAGCAGCCGATTGATCCATTAAGTCAAAATTCCCAGAAGCTTCATTGTTGCCGGTTGCGAAAAATCCCATAATACTTTAGCTATACGCTACAGTTACAACGATCACTTTCTGGTTGAAAACCATTTGAAATGGATTGATATCCGCGGCACTACCAGTCGAGTAATCGCCGCCGTGAAACCATATCATTACGACATAGCCCAGTAAGCCTGGTGATCCTACATAAACAATAATAGGCACTAAAATAAATTCTATGGGTATTGCAGAATGACTTCTTCTTCTTCTTCTACTACGACTAACCATCAGGTATGAATATATTCAAATTTAAACACTCCTCATCGAAGGTAACGCCTCGTTGATTGTTATTCGAACTCATTAACAATTCTTGTATATGAATGGTTTGCTTGTCGGTTTCTTTGCTTCATTTTTGGCAACATTTTGGACAGTACGCGCTCGCATTGTGAACTTGTTCGTTTTGATCTCAGGCGGAATGAAACATGGAGCCTTTGCGTATTGTATACCGAGGAAGGCTTTTAAATTCTGCGTGCGGAATATCGTCAAATATGTACATATTAAAACGGCTTGATTTGGCAAATGCACCGTCGGTGCCTCAAGACGACAGCCGAGTCGTCAGTAGAAGCCGTAAATAAGGAAAGCTTTAATTGTATAATTATAAAAGAAAATTTGATAATTTAACGACGTCAATGCTGCCTGTAAAGCTGATGCTAAGGCCCTTGCTGTTAACATTGAATAACTAACTGCATAATATCAAGCCGTCCTCTAAATCAAATTCTATTAAGTCCGCCACACGCTTATCTCGCGAGCTTCACAAGAGTTTTCTTAACCAACAACTCCTATTCTCTCCCAATTAATAATGAAAATAGCTTAACTTAATTTCACTAGCATCCGCAACAATTTAAACCAGCTTGAACATTGCTTTCATTGTTATTCCATCTCTGTGGCCTGTCTTTCTGAAACTTTTCTTAAGCCTCATAATTCTTTTTCTGTTAAGAATTGTAATGTAATTAGAAACGTTCGGAACGTCATCGAAGAAAATGGTTCCATCCGTTGTTCTAAGATGACGACTAACCTGAGCCTGCCCTATCCGTAAAGTCCAACAGCCCTATCTGTTATTCAAAGATGACAACTATGCTAAGCCTGCCACTCCCTATCCGTAAGTCAAAAAAAAATATCCCTGTCGGTAAAGTCAAACACAGATAAATAAGCTGTTGTCGATTTCTTACCTCTCTGACTGCTGTAACCGAAATGAAAGAATGAGGGTATTGCGACACGCTCTTTTATAGTCCCGATCAACATTGCTATCCCGGTACACAGTTACTCTGTCCGTGCCTGTTACAGGCTGGCACACGTTATACGACGTATCTGTTACAATATAAATGCTTACTTATGTATGTCTTATAATAATGTTCTTATGTATGTCTTATATTAATGTTATCTTATGTATTTGTTAGTATATGTTTATCGTTTACAACTAAAACGTATGATCATACATATATACGAAAAAAAAGACGTCACTATACCAAATTTAATCGAAATATCTTAAAAACTGCAAACTGTAGCTTGAACATAGATATACGTGGGCAGACATTAGGCGGACAGACAGGCTTACATCAATTAATATAATGATTCTGCATCGGTGACTGTAATAAAAGGTGGGTTCTTCTTAAGCCCTGCTGCGTCTTACATGCGACCGCACTAAATTAATATGCCCTGGTGTAGGATATAATTGTATTATATATCAAATCGGAACCGAACGTTACTAAGACCCGAACAGAGAACTCTGTGTTCATATTGGGTCTTTTCCACACATGTCAACGGATTTTGGATTCTTAATCTGCTGAATAACAGAAAAGGAAGAAGAATAAGACAATATTTGTTTTTTAGAAATGTTTAGTGATTGTGTTGTCGTGTCTTTTGAAATATTTCAATCCTTTCAAAATTTCTATTTGATAACGTTTTATGAGACAAATTGGAATGATTAGAATGAATTGCGTTGAGGATCCAACGGAACTGGAGAGTCCTGCGAAATATCTCAAATACACCGTATGGGGTAATAATGGCGATGATGTTTTTGTAGGTGTACCTTTAACGAATAATGTCGTATTAGCATCTTTACTATGATTCGACAAAGCCAATATTGTTTATAAGGAATTATATTCGCTAGAGTTTGTCGATAGAACGAACTCGTTGTCGTACGCTAAAACGCGATATGTAAAAAATTTCACTTTACTGAAGCTAATGAAAAATTTGAATATAACTCATGGATCAAAAAAGATAACAATGTTGCTCAAAAACGAATTCCGGAAAGATCGCGATTGCGTGGCAGTTATTACAGCGATTTTCAAGCCCGAAACAAAAGTGCTTGTCGCCGGGAAAGGAAAATGTAAAGAAAATATTGGCATTGAACTTGACTCGTGAAGAGGGATCAAAAGAAACTTCTATTTTAATTTTTCTTTTTCCGTTCTGCTTTTTTGTTGGTTTTCGTGATAACAAGCAATACAATTTCAGCCCGTCTCCCTATGGAGACTGGGTCTGATCTTATAACTACTGACAGGGATAATTTCGAAGATTTCTACATGAATGCCACTGGGCACACAAAGAGATCGAGGATGGGTGAGAATAATAATTTTTTATCTGCTATTGGTGAATATGATGCTTCAATTGTGCTTAGTAAACAGGTGGTTGTCTAGGCCTCTGATTTGGGTGCCACAGCCGCCCAAAATCACGAGCTCAATCTGTACGACTGCTTGTCGAAGTGTAATTTTTTTGTTTTTGTTGAAACATGTGCAGACGCTGACGGAAATTGTGCGAGCATCAATTCCGATCTATTTTTTTATGATTACTTGAAACATTTCACTATGTTTGGCTTGCAGGAACTGAAGGTTGTTAGCAGGGGCAGAGCCAAACTGCTCTTTAACTCTGCTGCCAACGCTAACAATTTTATCACTAACAACGATTTCAGTAGTAAGAATTTAAAAGCATACATACCGATGTCTTTCATTGAAAGATTCGGAGTTATTCGAAATGTCCCATGAATATATAATGTAGACGATATAATTAAAAATTCAGTATCCGATATTCCGATCAAGTCTGCTGTCCGTTTCCAAAGAAGAAATCCCAACAACAAAGATGAGTGGATTCCCACAACCAGCGTCAAAATCGGCTTTACATGAAAACTCCTCCGTAAGTCAATTAAATTCGATTACTGCTTTAAGTGTGGTAGATATGGTCATGTTTCTAAATTCTGCAAAGCTAAGGAGAGCAGATGTTTGAACTGCGGGCAGTCTCTCTTATAAAGAGGTAAAAGAAAAAAAAATGTCGTCAAATTACTTCGAATGTCTAGACGACATGTCCTATGAGGACAATTTTCCTCCATTGCCGAATACGTCTGCCATCTCAAGGATGACGATGAAAACGCCAATAAAATTTTGACCAAAAATAAATTTAATGCCATAATAGCATATTAGTTAACAAAGGTGTCAATTTCCGACGTATTCCCTGTAACTCTGCTGTTGACATTATCGTCATCAAAACCATGAACCTTAAACCAAATCTTTTCATAGCATCTTGCTACTTTCCACCCAGTCTCGATGTACAAACCTTTCGTGATGAGATTCAGAGATTATGTGACTTTCTTGACGGTGAACAAAATGTGATTCTAGCTGGAGACTTCAATGCAAGACATTGCTTATATGGCGATCAAGTCTCGACCAATAAAGGCAAGATCCTTGTAAACGCCATCAATTTCAGCAGTTTCAGTGTCTTAAACAATGGCAATGCTACCTTTGACTGTAACCGGAAAAAATGGCAAGACTGTTCAGAAAAAATGTAGGTTTTGCCTTGAAATTTTGGGTTTCGCTATGAAATGTAGGTTTCGCTTTGAAATTTAGATTTCGCTTCACATATGCATAATTATATACTCGTAAACATAATGGTCGTATGACGAGCAGTGTCTTGGATCTAACTTTCTCGAATTCAACTATTTTTTCATTCAACTGGAATACGCCCAACGTCTCCATTGGCAATACTCAGCACGCTCCCATATTATTCCACAGTTGCAACAATTCCATGAGGAAGATAGATAATTTCATTTCACGCAACTTCCTTTTTGGACCGTCTGTCTAAAGTTGATCTTCCATCTGATTTATCATCTATTGAAAGTGCCTTTCAGACTGTGATCACGTCTGCCAGAACCAACTTTCCGGGCATTGAGTCCTTCTCACCTAAACCTTGATGGAACTACCCTGTCGACCTCCGCAAATACCAAGCTGCAAGGCAAAAAAAATTTGTAAATATGCTAATCCAGCCAACTACATTGAGTATATGAACATACTGAAAGAATGGAGGTCTGCTGTTAGAAAAGCGAAAAGGACACATAGAGCTTTAGCGATTAAAGACTTATGCTGTAACGGCGACCCACGTTCTTTTTGGAATTACATCAATGGTCATCGACATTCCAGTCGATTCCATTGTCGAATGACCATGATAACAAAAGATATTTAGATATGCTCAAGAGCTATATTCCACATGGCAGTCTAATTATAATTCCTTCAATTCCTTTTAGTGGTCTCAACAACGCACCCTTTCCATTGCATGAGCTGACGTATGCTTTACATTCCAGAAAGAGAGTTACTGCTGCTGGTGTGATGTGGTTAAGTATGACACGCTCAGAGCACTGTCTGGAGGAAACTTTAGCATTCTCTTGCATGCAATTAGCAAATGCTGGTCCACCAACCTTATACCCGCTGATTTGCGATGCATCAAAATAGTTCCCATTCCTAAGGCAGGTAAAGACTTAAATGATTTATGTAACTTCAAACCAATTTCACTAATATTTGTATTCAGGGGTTCATTTGTATGTAGGGGTCATTTGCAACTAGGTTCTGTACCGGTTGTGGGTGTGGCTCTGTGCTAATTGTGTACATGCTTTTTTTTCTTTTTTTTCCTTTTATTTGTTTTATTGTACTTATACTAAGTTTTTTAATAATAATTAATTTAAGATTTACTTTAAGAGTCATTTGAACTCGACTGTCGTTTGTTTTAGTTGAGTTTCTGTATAAGTGGAATAAATAAATAAATAAATATATAAATAAATAAAGACTATCTCATGGTTAAGGAGAGACTAAGTGATTTCTTGAAAACAGAGAATATTATTCCAGCTCGTTCTTACGCCTATCAAAAACGCAAATCCACGAATTTGTGCGTTAATAAAATATCTTTTCTCATTTCTAGCTTAAAAAAAGCAGGTAAAATGGGTGTCATGCTTTCCTTAAACATTAGCAGCAAAGCCTATGACTGCGTCAAATTGATTAAGCTTGGCAGAATTTTGTTAAATTTTTCGATTCCTCTTCAGATACGGCTGTGGATACTTAATTTTTTATCCAAGCGCGTGTTGATAATGGGTACTGAAAAAGTTGAAATATATGGTGGTATTCCACAAGGCAGTTGTTTGAGCCCCATACTCTTCAACCTATGCACAGCTTCTTTGCATGATCTGCAGATGATTTCCTAATTTTATCTGCGGACTCCTCTTTCATAGCGGCTGTCAATAATCTCTCGATGAAAGCTAACTTTTTTTTCGATGCACGCGCCCATCTTAATTTATATTTTAACTCCGGCAACACAAATACTATTTATTTTGCCAAAGGTTCTAAACGTGAAATCAGGCTTTTTATCAAGTGTACTAAAGTTGATCCAATGAAATTTCTTCGATTTCTTGGTAGAATTTTAAACGACAGCTTAACCCTTCGTGGGCATTATGAGAAAGCCTTCAAAGACTGTCAATCTGGATGTAACATCATGACTAACAATCAGTCAGGCTTGCCCCCAAAAATGCTTTGACTGTATACAAATCTTTAGTCAATTCAAATTTAATGTCAAATTGAATTTGCACATTCCCCATGTTACAATTTCCCTAAATATATTGAGAAACAACGTTAAAACATTGCACTGGACTGACCCTCTCAACATCTCAACATATTCTCAATGTCATATCTGGTAAGAGGCCGGTTTCCGAAAGAGTTCTTTTTTGCACTGCCAACGAGTCAATTAATATCAAGATGATGAATCCTTCCTTTTTTCAGAAAGTTATATCTCTCAGTGATACTGTCTGTTGCAGCTACACTTTTTGCTATCGCCATATTTGCTATTGCTGCGCCATATTTTTGGTAAGATAGATTCAATTCCTCTCTGGAATTTTATCACCAACAAATGTAGAGTCTTCATGAACATTCTCGAATCTCATGTATGAGGATCTTATGTCAAGAAAAGCTACTTCTTTATTACAACAACAGCTACGATATATTTGCCACCGGCGGTTCCGTCGGACATAATGTATCTGGCTTCTCGGTTGTGAAACATCTATCTAAAATAGTACATCGGGTCAAAGTGGCCGAAGAACTTTCCTCGACTTTTATTGAGTTGCTCGCCATCAGACATGCTATCACTGATGGTATCAAAATGTTTTTTATTTTTTCTGATAGCAAGTCAGCTCTACTTCTAATAAATAAAAGAGATGCAGAGAATCAATATATGTTTGATATACATAGGACATTACATAAGTCTCAAGGGGATGATTGTCACCTTATTCGGGCACCTGGCCACTGCGGTTTGTTTTTAAATGTAAAAGCCGACCTTCATGCAAGGAGAGCTCGTGTTGATGGGACAATTTTGTTCATCAAATACATTTCCAATAAAGCAATTTGGGCAATTCGCAACCACATCCATCAACAGCTAAATGACGAATTTAAAGAGATTGGGCGTGTTAAATCCAATCGCTTTTTCTATAAATAAATCCCACATTTGAATTCAAATCCTTTTCTGTGGCTTCTTTTAATTCCTGCGAAATCAAACTTCTTTACAGACTCATGAAAAGAGAAATGAGTCCCGCCCTACCATGTGATGCTTGTGAAGTTTGCAATGTTGTCGTGGCTGCTGCGCAACTAATCTTCAGATGTCATAGGCTTGATGGCATTAGATGTTCTTTTAGCTTCTTCAAGTTCTACGATGGTCTCCTCGATCTCTTTGCAGCAAAAAATGTACGTCATCTCGGGGAATTAACTTGTTTTATTAGAAATATGAATTAACCTTTTAAAAAAATTAAAAAAACAGAGAATAAATAATTTGTTCTTTTTTTTCTCGTTCATTCATCTTATATTATTATAATTTTGCTTTTTCTATTCCAGCCAAAGTTTGCGACACTGGTTTACCTTCAACACTCAACCAGTACAATTACACATATATAATTACACCTAACATACCGGCCTCAATTATTATCGCCGCTTTTGTTTTTGTCGTGTTTTTTTATATGTCAGACTGAATTCACCATATTTTACTATCTGGACATATAAGCCACAAATCTATTGGCTTGGTCCAAAAAAAAAAGAAGAAGAACTTGACTCGTGCAATATCAATCATTGCGATCACTTCCCATCTGGTATCTGCCAATTGGTATCTTATAAAGAAGGCGTTGTTGAAAATTGAACAGGCCTACTCAAAATTGTATGTCTTTAAAGTGAATCTTTATCGCGGTTTCTTAGTCATTTTGCATCCTGAAGGAAGGCAGTTGTGCAGTGTGGATAAATATGTAGAAATAGCTTCGGGCGTTTGCATAGGAGAGTGGCATAGACTGCTACACATTGCAGTATTTGCAAGCGGCCCAGCAAATTATTTAACTAGATGAAGCCAAGCGTTAAGTTTGGTGTTCTAGAGAATGATATTAAAAGCGATATTGAAATAGACTTGGAAAGCGAACCAGAGCTAATATCCAATCCTTTGGCGTCGCCCAAACTGCTATTGAGTCCACAATACATAGATGATAGGGAAGACAGTCATCAACAAATGGTAGATACGAAACCCGTGGACGTGGACATTGCCAGTAGCAATAGTAGTAGCTTATTCTTGGTGTATGAGGCTCATTCTTGGTGTAATAAGTTTTTTTTGCATATTTTTTATGGAAGCTATGGGCAGGTAATTATTATCTTATTTATAGTCGTTATTCCCTACATAGCAATGTGCTAGCCTTAGCAAGTAAAAGTTCAGAAGTAAGGGTAGGTACCAAAACATATATATAATTGCGTATATGTCTATATCAAAAAAAAAAAACTCAACGTACAATCCTTAGCATATTGATGGCACTGTTAATGAACAAGTAAATGTTTAGGTATATGATTTTACGTGTGATAACAATAAGTCTAAAGCACTAGACCGTTGGTATCTGTTATGCATGATATGTACCACTTATAGTGAAATATATCAATAAGCATATATAAATATATATATATAGGTATGCAAAGTGTACAACTAATTTTGGTTTCAATACAACTCCTTGCTTCTGTTTCTTATAAAAATACAACTGATTTTGGTTTCAATACATGTGCTCTATACTTTTCTTGCTACATCTCCTTTACGATCCCAAAATTCGTCGTCGTCCGAATCAGAAGCTACATTTTTCATCTTCCTGTTTTGAGGTTCTTGACTGACTTGTCTTAGAACACCATGCCTGTCGAGAATTCTGCAAGCTTCCAAAGCACACTGCACTACGCATTCCTTTTTGCGGCCTTTATACACCACCTCAGCGATAATGAGTCTACCGTTACTATCGTCAATGGGTAATTGAACACAACAAACAAACGAACCAGCCGACATTTCGTCGCATTTATGTTCTAACTGCAAACCTTCATGCTCAAAGTAGCCTCTTAAGGTTTTTTTTTGGATCATTAAGAAACAATTCCTCATTACAGGTAGTAGCGTAAGGATTGTGCGACAAATCAGTTTCTTCACCAGCATCCTCTCCCGCCCCCTCTTTCGTCTTCATTTATTTTACGTTGCTTCCAAAGCTAATGCTTCTAGTTCTCTCTTTCGTTTTGTCTTCAATTCCGTCACGGATAAATCAGATTCGGGTTCCTCGTCCTCTTCAAGTTTTCGTGATATATAAGATCTTGTGCTAGCTCCTAAGTGTAACATATGGCCGACACGAATGCGAATAAAGACTTTTGCCGGTATTCTTTGTTTATTCAAAAAAACAGCGAGCGTGCTGTCGAAATCATATACGTACCATCCCTCAGGAATCTCATCTAGTGTATCAGATGAATTCACATTTTCGTTTATTTCTTGCTTCGATCTGCATTGCAGGATAACGTGAAATCTAGAAAGAGTAGGATGAGTGATCTCTGTATCATTCTCGGGTAAACGACCAAATGTCCAAAAAGTTTTGTCTTGCAAACCCTCAATTTTTTCTATAATTTGCCCAGATTTTAATATTTCAATATAGCCTTGCAGTCTTTCGAAGGCGTAGACGACCATGGCGGCATTTTGTAAGGATTACATTGCATTTTATCGCCCGGTAATGCTTCAAATGATGTTTCACTGGCTTGTTCAATCGTTGGTATATTACTGATCTTCGAAAGAGATTCAGGTTTCGCAGAATTAGTTGGCTTCGTTGGTAGTTTCAAATTCGCCATATTTACTTGTTCTTTTTTGCTCTTCACATATTTTTCTTCTTCTACGAGTCAGCAAATCAACAGAAGATAATTTACCGAGTTGAGAAAAAACGGTTCGATTTGAATACGAAGTTCCTCATTTGAACATTAACAAAGTTGGCGTGTAACTTATTGTAAATATCACTGCATACATATAAATTTTGGGTGCTATGACGTCCACCACGTCATTTTGGTGGAATTGAACTTTCCCAAGTTTCAATTAATCCTTTTATTTTATATTATTTTCTCGACTTTTGATGGCATATTATTTATTTTCCAATTGATTTCGGGATGATGCAGCACAAAGTGCATATCGTACTGAGAGATGTGGTGAAGCACAAACGCGCACATATGGAAACTATGGGTCGGTAACAAAATAAATATATTACGATGTGTACCCGTTAATTTTAATTAATAAGAACAGTTAAATAGACTAGCCGTAGCTTATTAATAAAAAAGTGAGCATGTGAAGTCTTTAATCTCGCTTGCGAGGAACGAAAATAAATATAAAGCAAATAGCCTATTCTGTCTATGTATGAAATATATTAAAATATGTGTTCACGAGTAACCGTTTTGGTCCATGATCTCGTGTATGTCACAATGGGTATAAAGGTAGTTAGGAATTTTCCTATGCATGTGACGAAAGCTACCAAAAATTCAATGTGCAAACCTTTTGTCAAATTCAAATGTTAAAGCTTTCGCAAACTTGTATGTGGCGTATTAATACAGGTATATGATTTCCCATATAGGAAGCATGAGAATTTCAAAAAATATAAATATAGAAAATGCAAGATCATTGGGTGTGTGTTTATATGTGTAATATATTGAAATGTGTGTCAGTTAAACCGAAAAACATTTCATGTATCATCCCTAGCAAACTGGCGTAACTGTTAATAGACAAGTGAAGTTTTAGGTATCCTTTAATCCGTTAATCCTTAAACAATAAGAACAGTTCAATAAGCTAGCTGTAACTTATTAATAAAAAAAGCGAGCAATGATTACACATATAAAAGCGAAACAAATATACGGTTCAGTTTATTATATTTTTTGAAATTTCATCCATTCACATATTAATCTAAGTTTCTTTTTTTTTTAATTTTCTTTAGTAAAAAATTTCATACAGCAGGATGAAAAACGTGTCATAGAAACCTAAGCAAAATAAAAATGTTGCGGAGAGAATTTTCTAAGCTTTTGTTTATTTCATAGAAAGGGATTTAGCTTTTGTGTATTTCATAGAAAGGAATCTAGCTTTTATTTATTTCATATTTATAGGTCAACATATGTTGGTAAACGCGTTGTATGCACACTACAATGTGTATACACGTAATGTATATAGGCGTATATGATGTCCGCTTAATAGTAGGCATGTTGCTCTAAGCTTTGCAACATGTTGATATAGAGAATTTAAACATGTTTCTTCGGGGAAAGATAAGGCATGATTATAATATTGATAAGCGTATTACAAGCATAAATGTACTGTTACAAATCGACATATGTTTCGAGACATAGAAAATAATAACAGATGTATACGTACAAAGTGTGTTGCATAGTTCTAATACAATAGGTTTTTTTCCTTTTTTTATTATTTTTATTTTTTTCTATTTTTTTTTTTTTTATAAATAAATCTAGTTACCATAGGTTTGTACAAGAGAGAGAGAAACAATATCACTGTAGTGTAGAGGACAATACGAATGTCAAAGAGAAGATATTTTACACAACTTCATTCCACCCTTACTCAAGAACAGGACAAACAGACCAGCAAGTTTTAGGCTTTGTATGGTTGCCGGTGAGAGATACTTCGGATTATGGGCAGACAATTACGCAGACAGACTTCTTATTGGTAAGGGAGCAAAACGCTTCCTTACAATCTCAAATCTTCTTTTCTTAACAATACTATTCGTAACATTTCAAATACTATCAAAATTAATGACTCTTTGGGTTATTTCCTTGATAGATTCTCAAAGTCTTTCACTAATGCTCTGAACCGACAGTCTTCTAAAAAATCCCACCTTCGTAATCCTTGGTGGAACACCGCATGTAATCGAGTCACCGCCAAACTCGCTGTAAATAAATGCAAAATATCTCCTTCTAGAATAAATTTCAAATTCTTTGCCGATGTTGGAAAGGAAAATAATAGTAAATAATAGTGAAGGTTGGAAAAAATTTTGTGAAAATGTCAATATTGGTATTCGTAAAAATCATCTCAAGATGTTGAGGTTCCTGGTACGACTTCCAAATTTTCACTTTAAGAAAGAAGAATATTTCACCAATTAATCTTAATTTCTATAGATGTATTGCCTTAGTTTCCAACCTTACAAAATTTTTCATCTAGCAAAATTCTCTTTTGCGAATCATCCTGTTTTACCTTACATTCACAACTTTATATAAATCAATTCTGCTTCTTCCTTCTTTAAAATTTTTGGAAAAATAGGAAAATCCACAGCAGAAGTGCTTACCGTTATTCGAAGTTGATCAATACTAAATGGAAGCATTTTTCACTAATCTTTACTGATGGATCAATGACCGATGTTGTAGGCAGCAGCTTTTGGTTTCGAAATATTAATATAGAAGCCTACTTCCCAAATCACCTGCGTAGCACTATATGTTCGGTTGAATGTCTTGCAACTCAGCTTCAAACGAAATTCCTTATAGTGTCAGACAGTAAAACTGTTTTAATGATCATCTATTCAAAATTAATATAGTGAATAGCGCTTTATGTACCTGCATGGTGTTACGATCTCCTGATCATATCTTATTTATCCGTACGAATGTGGCCACTTCTATTCGCCATTCCACACTTCGCAACTTTGATATATGTGGTCTTCATGACCATAGTATTCTTCACATTGTGCCTTTTCACAAGTTAACAGCTTACTTCGCAATCTTTTCTTTTTTTAAATCCTGTCATCAAGATGTGTAAACGTTTTTATTCTTGCGCTTATCAGCTGTTTCATATAACACATTATTCTTATGCACATTACTTCCTACGCTACGAAATTTATCCCACGCTGTTCTATCCTATGTGGCGAAAATATAGTACGCAAAATTAATAAAAATTAAAAAAAAAATAACGTGGCGCCTGTTTACAAGCAATATGAACAAGACATTAATCTAATACACCTGAATTACGAAATCTAAGGGAATGAAAAAATTAATAAATAATAATAATTATATACTAAAACTAAACATAATTTCATTAAGGCTCAAACAAAGAACTTTGCGTTCTCATCGGTCCTATTTTACAATTCGCGACAAATTTTCGGTTGTTGGAAGCTAATCTTTAATATAGTATGCTTTAATAAAATAATTAGCAAAATCACTTTTAGATTGAAACATCGCCTTTATTGCCTTCTTAATGTTTGGAAAATATTTTAGAGTACAAACCAAAACTTCAAATCATATAATGTAAAAAGATTTGGATATAAAATAAATATATATTACAGCCATCTTTGTTTCTTCCTATGCGTTTTTTCACACTTCGCAAGTTGGGTATATGTGGTCTTCATGACCGCAGCATTGTTGACATTTGCGTTACCACAATTTAAATCATATCAACAACACATAAGCGTTTACAGTCAATTTATGAACCTATTCTCTTTTGCCCCTTTTTTGCTCTCACGCCCATCAGTTCCTTCATATAACTTTTTATGCTAATATACCACATTATATCTTACACATCGGAGTTTACTCCTCGCTATTCTGTTCTAATCCGCGTGGTGGAAGCGTAATATGCATATTTTAATAAAAATAAAAAAGGTGGCAGACGTATAACACGCAGAATTATCAAGACCTTAATCGAACAAATATTATAATAAATAAATAATAACATTTTTTCCAAATCTAAGTCCAACTTTACTAAGGCCCAAAGAAACCACTTTATGTTCACTTGGGCCTTCTTTAAATATCGCAGCATACTTAGTTGTTAATTTGCTGAATGACAGAAGAAGAAGAAGAAATTTGAAAATCAAGCAATTCTTATTTAGTACTTTTAGTTGTGGCGTACCTTGAATTGAGCGCCGAAAGACGAAATCTTCAAAAATAACTCCATTCCAGATAAATTAATTTGCTTTTCATTCCATTTGAGTGAGCTTGCATCTAATTGGCCTTCCGTCATGACAATGGGAAGGATGAAATTAACGCTGAAGGTGTGCCGCTGCTTGTCGGCTAAAACATATTAAAGGGATTATTTGATAAATTAAAATAAATAAATAAATATACATCCATTTGGGTATCAGTACTGCATTGCACAATATAAAATAAACTGCTTCTACTCACACAGCTCTAAAATCCAAGATCAATATATCATAGGCATCATATGCGTGGAAGGCTTCAAATGTAAATGTTCACGGGATTCTCATTTAAGTTTTGCTAGTCTTTAATTTATTTTTCGTCACTTTTCGTGTATTAATTTGTTGCATTTCAAAATCTCACCTCCACACAACCATTCTTTACGCTTCATCACTTCTCATCGTTCTATGGCTTCGCATTACAGACATTTATTCTTTTACTCTCTTTTCCTTCTACATAATACATCAACGCACGCAGCTGAAACAAACGGTTTATAGACGGAAAGAGATATGAACTAACTACTGTTCCGATCGTTGCGCTTATTTCAGACCCAAAATTTTCTTACAGTGGATTAAGGAAAATTATATTTTATTTTATTTTGTTTTCTATACACACAACACAATGCCACTATGATATTCATAAACATTTATCATGTATAGAAGCATTTCCGCATCTTTGCCTTTGCAAATTATCAATATAATATTTACTTTATGGCGAATTTTCTTTCTTCTTTATTTGAGGGACGGTTAACAATAGGTCGACGTTTGCATATTTTGTTATTTTTTGTTATTACTTTTGCATTGTATTTTGTATTAGTGAGACGTGGGCTTAAAAGTTGCGATTTATACATAGATTTATATATAGATATATATATATACGCTACACACATTTTTACAGGGTAAATATAGTTAATAATTTACTGATTATTACATATAAAAAAAAATGTAGTCAGTGAACAACAAATAAGACTAGGAATGTACATTTAATGGCAACGTTTGGTTATAGGTGCGGATTTTCATTTACATTCACAATTTATCAACAAAAAAAAAAAATTATTCTATCATTTGGCCATTTTTTATAAATAGTTTTGAGATTTTTTTTACGCTACAGTTATTGGAAAATATTGGAGCGTTATTATTTAATATTAGAAACTTAAAATCTGCAATTTAAGTGTATGCAATCGGCTCTTCATTTTCCTTAATCCATTAACATTGATGAGTGATCAGGAAAGTAGCTCAAAAGATAATGATTGCAGTACATCTGATAAACTTTATTGGGGATTAAAAAATACAATTATCTTAAAGTAATTAAGAATTATTCTCAAAATATCGTACAACTTATAGGTGCAATATCCAACAATCGGATTTTGCCAACTTTGCGAAATATAACAACTCATAGTTATGTTACACAAAAATGCAATGTAAACAAATAAAAAAAATTAAAAGGACGACACACTTTGAATGAAAGGAATTGCAACATGTAGTTATTGACTTATTGACTGTGGTCAGGAATGAGAAGAACTGCATAAATGAACATACAAATAAATACGCGTAGCATAAAGTGTATTGACATTTATAGTTATATAAATATTAACAAATTGGAATAAATTGAAATATATAAGATCTAAATTGAATAAAATATATATTAAATCTACACAAAGTGTCTAAAATACATGACTGTATTTTCTGTAGTTTGGTTGTTAAGAGGGAAAGCTGCATGATTTCTGCATTGAATAATTGAGTTATTTCGATTTGGTAGAATAGTTGTGCAATATTTTGCTATCTACATTAATCGCACTTATTTGTGATTGCACGTGATCAACATTGAATTTTGTGGATGTGAGCCCTTGCCTTAGTAAATTCATAGTAGAGTTGGCCACTGATGTTTGATCTCTTAAAAGTATTAACATAAAGAAGTCATTCTCTTGAAGATTTTTGATTGTTGTGGACATCTTGTTAGCATATTCAGAATCAGCTATTTCAAACAGTGAAAGAGCGACATTTCCGATAAAATCAAAGGCGCCTCTTTTAGTTCGAGTTTTGCTCAGCGGTTTACTGTCTAGGTTCAAATCTGCTTCAAACGATGTGAAGTGCTCTATCATATTGAGACATGATGCGTTTGCCTCCATTTTCTTGCAAAATTGTCGTAATGAATCGGTTCGATTAATTAGCAGTGCTGAATGACAGATCATAGTACACTAATAAATTCCATTGACTAGCGGGAAAGGCTGCAGATCCAACTTCTTCAATATGGATGCCTAACCTTGATCAAAATTTTTTATTGTTTATTGGGTTACACAATGCGAATGGGAGTATTAGTAGCATTCCCAGAAGTGTGGATGCTGAATTGCTTCCTGGTAGTTTCATTTTTTTGTGTTCAAGTTCAATATTTTCCTCTGAACTAGATGGTATTTCGTTTGAATTGGATTCTCAAATATCTTTAATATATTGGGAGTAACGCAAGCCGATGTATCGGACGTTTGAGTATTGCGGATATTGCTTCTATGTCAGCAATTCAGATTGAACCATCATTTCCTGGATAAACGCATGTCATTCGACCTAACGGCTATGTTATAGTGAGAAAGTTGTCTTCCTTGATAATAACCACGTCTCTTATTTTGAAGTTAGGAAGTGGTTACTTCCATTTTTGTTTCTGTTGCAGCTCATGTAAATATTTGGAAGACCATTGCTTCCAGAATTTATGCGATCTACGAAAGTTTTTTGATTTTATGCTTCACAATTCCCCTAAGCTTATAGATGGCTCTTAGTATCCCACCGTCAGCTGTTCCGTCCTTTTTGTTCTTTCGTTCGGGCGATATAAGCATACAGGTTGGAACGTAATGTCGGTATCTCATCACTTTATGTCTAGCTATCGAACTACTTACTGACTTTATTATTTTTAGAGTTACTCTTATGTGTCGCTTGGAAAGGATCGGAGGTTGTAGAGACGAACGAAAGTGTCATTGCTGACCTAGTTAGTTTAGATGATATAGGCGGGTGTTAAATTTTTGTTTCGCAGACACCGCCCAGACGGTTACTTCTAAACGAAATACACTTGCTTTACCCTTATAGAAATGAAGGGACGGACGAAACCCATTTATCCTGGGCTTACCTATGGTCTCCTTCGGTCTATGATTTGCAATAAGAGACCCCGAAAATGGGTCCAATGACCGTCTAACCTGTTTTGTTTTCACACAAAAAAAGAAACTTTTGCACACTTTTACATATATTTTTTTTCTTTTCGTTTTAATTCATATTACTTTCAATAGCAAAGACGGTATCAATATCTCTACATTAGGGGACGGATTAAATAATTTGTAAGTATATATGTGTGATTACTTAAATTATTATCAGTACTTATCAAAAACCAATCATAAACTCTAAGAAATTCGTAACAGTTGACCTTCGTTTCAGAAAGTAATGCTGAAATAGAGAAATATAAACTTTGATAGCAAAAGCTAAATGCTGCGTAACAATTCGTTCAAACAATTTAGGTAAGACACTCGAGTTGGCGACGCCTCTATAGTTCTCAACGTGATATCTATTTCTTCATTTGTGAAGCGGGCAAACTACTCTTCCGACATAGAGGGAAAACACCTGATTACAACGGCTCTCGACAGAGCATGATTTAAGTGCACATGATGGGATCCCATAAGCTTGAGGCGCAGAATTCGTGCGCGGGAATGTGAATTAGGATTCGAAAACGTCCTTTTTGCGGTCGAAAATTAAGAACACGTGTCGTAGGCGTACCGAAAGAAGTTGAACTGAGAAAACATGTATCATACGCCTAATTCTCTTTTTATACGATAGAAAAATTATCAAAATCTTTGTGCAAAAAAAGATATTGGCTAAGCGAAAAAATAGTAGGTTAGTTCCAGGCCTAAAATGCAACTAAAAAGTAAAATAAACAATATTAAAAAAGTCTTGGTAACTCCACTAAACAATTAATATCTTTAACTGCCGTCAAGGAAATGTCATCACTACTAGGAACAGCAGGGTTCACGGCTAGGGAGTTATTAGATGGAGAGAATATTGGGGGGGTTACCACACTTGCACGAGCAGCTTGAGTGACCTGCCCTGTTTGTTGACTAGTGTTCACACTCGAACAGCAAGGGGGAGAAGAAGACTTACTTTGCTCCTTATTATTTTTATTTTTAGGCGATGACACCTGACTAGAACGAGCGACGACGCTGGGAGGAGATTCCCTTGCCACCTCAGCATAACTTAAAGCAGATGGACTTGCCGGATTGTTTGTAACTATTTTGTTACCGACCGACTCAGCAGCATCGGAACCGCTGACTTTCGTTGTAGAGTTAGAGGGAGCGCCAACTTTTATCAGCAAATCAAGTTTAGAAGAAATCACAGTTGATGTCCCACACGCTACGGTACGGGTTGCTATTTTGCTACCCTGGTGAGAAGATGAGTGCTCAATAAAACGACACTCATCAAAGCTAAACTTAATTAGCTCAAACTTCTCCTGCAAGGAGCCGAGATTTGTACTCAATTCCGAAAAACCATTTCTCGTCTCCGTGGAGTGTTTGTAAAAATCAATATCCCGCTTCCTACAGTCAGCACATGACCAACGTAAGCCTTTCGAACGATCAGCGACTGCGTCAGCAGCAGGCCGATAATACCGGCACACTTTGCATGACAAAAACGAACAAAGCGAATAAGAAATGAATCGTTCAGACTTTGGGCCCGTTTACGCACGACATGGCGTATATAAATAATTCATGTACAGTCAAGCACGATAGAAGTGGATTATGAAGAAAATAAAGAGCTAATTGCAAAAAAAATAAATAAATAAATAAATAAATCCACAGCACAAACTGTCAACAAATTTGAGTAAACTTCTCCGTTACGTACTAAAAGAGCGAAGGCAAAACAAAACTGCAAACACCAAAAAAAAGAAGAGAGAAAAAAGACAAAACAAACAACAACAAAAAAAGAGAGACTTATACAGAGCTCAATTTTTGATTGCAAAAAACCAAATGAATGACAGCAAGAAGACAAATTTATTCCTTTTACTTTAAATACACGCACTTTATTCTTATAGTTTATTATAATTTAGCACACAATAAAGCTAACTAGCCACAAAAATTAAAAAGAAATAAAAATACCAATTCCCAAAAAAATAAAAACGAGTTTACTGCACGAGCGGAGTTGCAGTTATAGCCATGGTTGTAATAAAGATTAAGTTTTTCTTAACATAATATCTTCGTGCAAGAAAGATTATTGCTTCTCTTCGTCGTACATATCGATTCAAGGACCTTCATGAAGACTCTACATTTGTTGGTAACAACATTCCAGAGAGGGATTGAATTTATCTTGTCAAAAATATGACATAGTTTTTGATAACAAAATGTGTAGCTACGTGAGAAGAAAAGTTCATTGCCCTAACTTTAATGAACTCCTTAACAGTTGTCACGTCCGCGTATATATGAGTAAATTTTCCGCTCACACAGTAGCCCTATTTAGAGAGAGAATTATGAAAAGAGAACAGAGTACAAAATCCGTGTGTATAGCATAAAAGTAGTTTTGTTTTAAATAAAATTAGCGTGAGGAGTCTAAGTTGAATATCATCAAAGGTTCGATGCTGCCGGAAAAGAAAAACTTTTTAAAACAGTTTAAAATAAATATTGAAAAAACTAAATATCGCAATTAAATGAAAACTTTGTCATATTAAAACCGCTATAAGTTGTGTATGAGAATAAGATTGTTAGATAAAGAACATGTGAAATTTTGTATAAAACCAAATACAAATCGAGAGAAATAAAATGCTAAATATGAGATATCTTTGTAAGCATAGTATGTAAATATATAGGCATTCTACAGATTCCGTGAAGACGGCATATATGTGTGTGCGTTTGAGCATAGGAAAGTGACCATGAGTATTGACTAACGACAAAAGAACAGCACTAACGAACGACGAGACTCGCGGAGAGGTTTAGATTATTCCTGACTTAAAATTTTTTTTCTGGTGTAATATATATATATATATACATATATATATATGGAAAAAAAGGAAGGAGAAGAAAGGAGAAAAAACGAAAAGAGAAAAAAAAGGGAGTGTAACTAGTCAGGCAGCAAAAAGCATAAACCCAGCTTCAACTCTTTCGGCTCAGGTCATTCGCCAGAAATGACATTGGGGAGATGCTGAGGACTTGAGGGTGTCAGTCCGACACAATGTTTTAACATTCTATCTTCAAACGTCTGTATACATTTCTTAATATATTTCGGAAAAATGCAATAAGAACTATGTGCAGGTTCGTGCTTAGACGAGACTAATGCTCTGTACGCTGTCAGAATTTTTTGGGAGGCAATTCGGACTGATTGTTTAGCACGTAATTTCGCGTTCACGGCGTTTGGAAAAGTAAATTGTATTTGTTTTGCTACGATTAAAAGATAGATTAAGATTGGCACATCCTTTAAAAAAATATTCGCTTTTAGCAAGAGATTACTCACGGCCATTGCAAAGGATGAGTCAGCGGACGCAATTAAAAAATCATCAGTATATTGAAAAATACGAATCTTGTCGTCTTGCAGACCATGCAACTTAGCTACATATAGATTGAAAAGGCTAGGGCTCAAACAACTGCCTTGTGGAATACCACCACATATTTCAACTTTGTCTGCACCCATCACCAACACACCCTTGGATAAAAAGTTTTGTCTCTGCAGACATATTTGAAGAAGGATTGAAATATATTCAGGGAGAGCATGAGTTTTCGTTACACTCGCTGTAAGAAAAGATAATTGATTGACGCACATATTCGTAGATTTCCATTTTTGATGGGCATAAGAACGAGGTGGAATAATGTTTCCAATTGTCAAGAAATCCATTAGTCTCTCCTTAATCATGGGATTAATAATCTTTATGAATACAGAAATAAGCTAAATAGGCGTAAAGTTGCCTAAATTATTTAAGTCTTTACATCCTTTAGGAATAAGAGCAACATTAATACCTCGCAAATCGAACAGCATGCAACAACACAGAACTCGATATAGTCACAACCTGCAGCGACATCTTTCTTTCTGGAATGGAAAATGTACATTAATTCGCATAAGGGAAAGGTGTGCTATTGAAATAAGTAAAGGAAATTCAAGATATTATAATCTGATTGTCACTTGAAATAATTCTTGAGCATATCTAAGTATCTTTTATCGACATGCTCATTCCAAACAGTGCAACCATTCAATTTTCAACCAAATTGTCGATGGCCGTTTATACAATTCTAGAAAAAACGTGAGTTGCCATTGCCACATATCTCTTCAATCATGATAGCTTTATGTGTCCTTTTGACCACTGATTATGGGAATGCTGAGATTTAATACTAAATCCATACAGTCACGAAAGCATGGTTCCAATTCGGGTATCCGGCACCAATGACGAGGTGTTGCTGCTATAAATAGTTGACTAAAACTATTTATAATTCCCGCAAAAATCTCGAAGAAACTTTCTTTAAGCACTTATCTATACGCATGTGAAGCGCACGGAAGAGCGGTCGGCAATAGAACAAAGCAAATTATAATTTTTTGATACGGACCGAAGGAACCGACTTCCTTAAGTACATCATCAAAATCCATAGCAATGAAAATGTTATTTTATTTACTTTTCCACCCAATAAACGCCAATCAACCCAACAGCTCATTCAACTTGGAATGTGAACGAGTCAAACGCGCAACGCGGAAAAATTTCTTAAAAGTTGGCAAAATTTCTTAAAAATTTTGCTAAGTTAAAAAAGTTGCAACATTCAATGCTGAAAAAACACTTAGTAATAAAATAAAAACTAAATCTTTGCAGTTTACCATCAATTGTATTAAAATGAAGAAAATTCACAGAGACTTAGTTTAGATCCCAATACTGTGCGCGTATATACGTTTATATGTCTGTCTATGACATTCAATTGATTATAATTGCATTATAAGGTTGGAACAAGCATTTAATTAATTACCACCCACTGGGCATGAAGGCCTCCTTCATCATAGGCAATTTAAAATATGGAAAAACTTAAGAAATAAAAGAAAATCTCAAGTTGAATTTTGGATATCCGCTACTTAAGGTTCAAAATGCAAGGCCGAGAAGACAACGTATCGTAATAGCAGCACATTGAGAGCATTTCTTATACAATGGTTTTCGACTCACCTCGGAGGTGTGCGTTCGGATATATCATCCAAAGATTGCAGAAAGTTCTTTCACTTAAAATATAGAAAACCTTAAGTCGAATTTTAGTTATCTCCTACTTGCGATTGAAAATCTCATTCAATTGGCTTTATATGTTGATACATTTTCGTGCGTGACAGAGAAGACTCCATGGTGTAATAATAATCCCGAGAGCACCGAGAGAAAGTGCTCCTAATTCAGCTCGGATACATCTCTGAAACCTTGCAGAGAGCTCTTTATGTTAAATACAATAAGAAAAAAGTTAAGAAAGTACAGTTTCTGTCGTCCCATGCATTAAAATGCCTGGAAAAGAACTTTACCTGATATGGTACGTAATGCTAATAATGATCATCTATTCAGTTCTTTAGATCCAAATGTCAATTTAAAATATTTCCGACTCTCATTAATGTCCATTAAACTACCCTCAACATTTGGAAATGGTAATGCTCTGATCACTGAGTTTTGCAATTGGAATAACATATGTAGCATGCCTTAGCTAAAGAAAACAGTGATTAAAAAACTTCTATAGGTCTAAGGAACAATTTTTGATACATGATATCACAAACCAATACTTTGTACTTATAAAATATTTTATAAACTGCGTGCCTGTCAGTTGGATCCATAATTTTATTGGTCTAATAGAGTTAGCGCTCGGCATCTTGGTCTAATAGAATTAGCGCTCGGCATTTTGGTCTAATAGAGTTTGTTTGTTTGCTTTGTATATGCAATATAAAATTTTTGTTTTAATAAAATTAGCGCAAAACTATGGCCCGGCTTAAGCTATTTTGGACGCCGCTGGATTTTATGCATTTCTATGTTAATGGGTTAATGGGTGGGCAGCTCTACAACGCCGGCGAGGAAGAAGCTCCATATCTCATCACCTCCCAAAGCGGGAGTATAATTACTGAGACCAACGTATACGCTGGTGTTGGCACACCATATCAACGTGATGATCAAGGTTTTGTGCCGCATATTCTTGGTTCTTGGTTGGCGTTTTATCGATTGTGATTTCTGGAAACGCTCAGCTAAAGTGCTTGCGAAATTGCTAGGTAAAGGAGCACCATTAACTCGAGCCATGGATTTTAGAATTTTAGCAGCTCTTTCAAGTTAATTAACAGCCAGCAACCAACATGGTGATTCAGGCAGGACAAAAAAACAAGAAAATAATAATAATAGGGGTAAAGAGACTGCCGAAGATAAATAACGCCAATCACGTATAAGATACACGACGCCAGCTAATAAAACCAGACCGCACGAATACGCGATATTGCTGACTATAGTGCAAAAAACCCTTTTCTCGGGATGAACCATTGCAATTGCTGAAAGAGTTCAAAGAGGGTTTCGTAATTTCAAAAAATACCAAAGGCTTGCTTTACCTAACAGCAGGTAAGGCAGGTAAGGTAGCTATTTCTACACCATTCCCGGCCACCTTCGATGTCATATTGCTGCCAGCAATATTCAAATGATAATGTTCAACGACATTTTCATCTACAATAATCGCACCAGTTTCCTGTCTCCATAGAGAGGCAGTGCTAATATTATTTTAGCTGCTATGGATGCTATCTCTCTTATACGCTTACCGAAAATCCAGAAGTAGAAGCAAAAAAACTGTATTAGATATTTTTTAAAAGAAGTTTACGAGATTGTAAATTAAAGCAATAGTATAAATTTTCGCTTGAAAATGAAATCACTCAACATTTATATAAGAGTATTGTGAAATTAAATATAAATTAGATATTAAAGAATTAGTTTTTGGTATAGCATGCGCTGCAGCGAACATAGACGCCACTTACTGGTCTTTAAGAGTCTTATTTTAGAAAATTCTTGGTCCGCCAGTACGCCAATTTAGGGTATACGAAAAATAATCCCAGGAAGTTGCGTCGAACTAAAATGAAACTGCAAAATAATTCCATGAAGTTGTATCAAACCGAAAAATAATCCAACGAACATGAATTCACATTGGTGGCACTAAACACGTAAACACTAAAAACTACAATCCGGAAGCAACAACTTGCATGAGTTATGATCAAATACAATCCAGAAGCTGCAATTTGCATGAATTATGGTTAAAATACAATCCAGAAGCGGCAACATGCATGAATTATGATCAAATACAATCCAGAAGTGGCAACTCGCGCTGCTTGAACCTAACTTGTATATACGCTTGTTTGGCGATTGTATTGAACCACACATATGCGTATTTTTTGCGCTTAGATCTGCTTATTATCTATGAAAGCTTATTAGTTGTAACTGAGAAGCAACAAAATTTGGGTCGCCTGTTTACATGTTCGCTTACATGTGTGTTGATGCGGACACATTAACAAATCAATATAGTAATAATAAATATGAGCATTTAAGTGGGCAGAAAAAAATTTATTTTTTTTAATCGCCAAAAACAAGCAAAATATCAGTTTTAGCTGAGTTTTAGCTGAGCTATAGACCTCTTTGTATTGAATTCCTGAAAATATTTCTTCAATTTTACATTTTCGTTAATTTCACATTTCAAGTTGCCCCTATTTCATAATAAGAAGGAGTCTATGCCAATATATAGGCCTTAAGTTTCAAAAGCTAGGGCATTCTAATTCAATTGAACTACGTCTTTATTTCAATTTATTCCAATTAAAGAGAACGTTTTGACAGCTTGAATGCTTGAATGATCTTCTGCATGTCGTTCTTAGGATGGACACCTAATCAAATATATAGCTTATTTAGAGTCTTCAGAAATTAGCTTTTTTTCTCACATCAAAAAATGATTCAATTCATCCTCTTTGAAATATAACCTCCTGTTGACAATCAGATAACTATCACCAAAAAATTCTCACGGTTGGATTCTAAACACAACAAATGCATTTTTAATGGGTTTGCAATACTTCTTAGAAAGTGGTTTAAATTCTGTCTAAAAACGTAATCTTTCGGAGCAGGCTACAAAATACCAATTCCTTCTTTCCTTCTGTCCTCAAAAGACGAATAGAACTTAGTACCTACTTAAGTACATGGTTTTTGAAGCCTATTGTCAAAACAAGGCCTAACTTTATAAGTGGTTTCATTTGAAATACATCTATCTCTTTCTTTATGCGGTCTTTTTTTACACGTCTTTGAAATAAATTCTAATGTTGACAATATCTCTCAGGAACTTATATATACAGCAACAAAATACTATTGAGGGAATACTATGGTCAGAAGTCAGTCAGTTTTATGCGGGCATGTGTTAGTAAGAGTTGAGAAATTCATTTTTACACGTAATTGAAATTTAAAGTTTTGCGTGGTGTACTTATGGACTGAATTTTCACTGTACACTAATTTTAATAATTTTAATAGAGATACATTTTTTTTGTTTTATAAAAAAAATTTCATTATTCATATTAAGAATAATTTGTGTAAAAAAAGAGCTGGTCGTCATTCATTCATCGAATCATTTTTTTGACCACACTTTGTAAATTTGGTTTTCAAAAAATACTTAGAGTTTTGGAGAAGGACAAATTAAGCGGGGAGCTGCAAGCCATATGTGAAACATCCATTGGCTCAGAAGAAAACGGGTTGGAGGATTTATATCCAAGGTGTCAACAAATAGGTAAAATAGTTAAGGCGCAAAATGGTTTTTTATTTAATAACCTCCATTGTATGAAGAAGAATGATGACCATTTAATGCAACCTATTGAATTTGTCGATTTTTTTTTTTTGTATTCAATGCATTTGTCGACCGTCTATAGAAAGCAAATGGTTCTCAGCACATATCTGTCTACACTTTGAATAATTTCTTATTATAGTAGGTCTTCTCCAAATCTCCCGATTTTCCATTAGTTCGAAAATCATATTTTCTTATTTTTATAATGTACGCCAAAATGTATTTGCCATAACTTAGTGGAAAGCAAGTAAAATTTGTGTGGAGAAAAAGTATGGCAAAGACGATGTTTATAATGTGACGATGTTTGTTTAATAAATTTTCGCCATGGCATTTTTTGAGTCATTGTGTTTTTTTCTTTTTGTAGATAAAGCAAAGTGTGAATGCATGTATGTGATTAGAATGGTGTATAGATGCGCAAATATATCAATTATTGTTCCTGCACGCAAGTGTGGAAAAACAATGGAAAGTAACGGTCAAATGCTGAAAATGCATAAAAGTATATTATGCGTAAAAAGTTAAATAATGGGTACACTAATCGGAAAAATAAAAAACACTTGAAATTCCATAAAGGAGGACTAATTTTTAATATTTGGTTAATTAATTGTTCAATTCTGAAATATAAACAATATAATAATAATATAAGGTGAATAGACGCCCTGTAGACTAATTCATGGGCAAATTGGAAAATTGGAAAACATATGCTATATATATGTATGTAAACAATTACTATTAACATATATTTAAATAAATGAAACAAATTAGACCAAGATAAATATTATACATTTCAACATAATTTTTTTTAAATATAAAAATTATCTCCATATTTCCTCATATGAAAATTTTTATTGAAATTTGTCAAAGCATTTCGCGAACATGGAATTTACCATATTTTAATTCTTCAAATTCTTCAATTCTGGTTGGTCTTTTTTCACACTTATATGCATATATAACCCATATTCATTTAAACATACAGAATTATATGTGTTTCCGTTTCCCAAACTTTTGAAAGAACGTCACGTCAAATCAAGAAACTATTAACAGAATCTTTGCTAACACAAATAATGGGAATGAAAGAGCAGGCATACAAATGGCTACTATATCACAGCGTTATTACGTTAATGATAACAGATACCCAAAAATATGCAAGAATCCCCTAATCTCAATTTTCAATAAGACGTTAAACATCTAGGCATCTCGTTGTCTGCGGTAGTACTTAACAACTTTGTTGCGTAAATGTTGCTAGCGAAATGTTCCACCTCATATACAATTATTTTTGTCAGTACGCTATCATGGTGCGCCTATATATGTGGGCATGGTTTTTAGTCTTTTTGCTCATTACCAACAAATTATAACAGATAGATTTTACTATACTTACTATGTTCACATTATGTTCAAAAATGGATACAATCGGCCATCCTCATACAAAATTACAATTACATTTTTTTTTTTCATAAGATAAAGAAGACAGAATGTTTAAAACCATTTTGTATTCCTCAAATGAAGATACATTATAAGGCTTAAAATACGTTAATTCTAAAATAAATATGGAGGGCACCACAACCTGGTGAATTAATTTTTCTTAGTAATACCAGCATTATCGGTATCAAATAAAATGACTCAGAGGATAAAAGGCGACAAGGTAAGTGTGCTAATTCTAAATAAATTATGATGGACGTCATGACGTGTTAGATTAATTTTTTTTAATAGTACTAGTTTGGTGAACTAAAAGGTGAAAGATAAATTTTACTCCATTTACATTTTTGTGAAAATATATGAAAGATATTAGTGGTGGTGAGCATGCGAGATTCGGCCTATACTGAATATAACTTTCTTACTTCTTTACATTAAAAACATGTCTGAGCTTTGTTAGTTAATTATAACTAAAATTTTGTTTTTTCCTAAAAGCCGCTAGTAATTTGGTCAAATTTACTTTATTTTATAAGAAGTTTTTCTTAGACATGGCAACCCCACTTTCATATAGAATTTGCTGGAATTATTTTACAACGAGCCACCATAAATTGGCCTGACAAATTCATAAAGTAGAGTTTTATAAGCGTAGATTTTAGTTTATCAAAGAGTGTGAATTTGATCGAACGTGTGGTTGCCGCAGATAGACCTTCTAGCGAAAAAAGAAAATTTCAAGAACAAAGAAATTACAAGATATAAGCGAACGTGTGAATTTTTTAACTACGTTTATTAAACTGATTATATTTTTTTAACCGATCAAGTAGAAGAATATCAAAGTAAGTAAACGTGTGGTTGTGGTAAATATAGACAGGGAGGAATATGTACGAAAGCGAGGAATTAACGAAAAGACGATATAACATGATTTTTCATAAAGTGAGGTGATGGTGTGGAACTGGATTATAATAAATTCATTTTTGGGAGGTTATGGCTGCTGGCGTTCCCTGCAGCTTTGCTGCTGCTATTCATATTATAAGTCTAAGTAGTAGGGTTATACATTACGACAACATAGTTAATATGTACGAAGTTTCTGGAAACAATAGCACGCATTTCAATATAGTTTGGAGGTCATACATATATATATTCGCAAAGTAGTTGCATGACGTGTAGAAACTTCGCTGTTTCTAACATATATGGCTTTATTAAAGTTTTCGTTCCCATAACAATCTTTATCCGAAACTGCTCGAAAAATTACATTTTTGGTCTTTCATTTTTAACATGTGTTGTTTAATTAAGCCAACATTGCAATATTTCTGCGAAATAATTTCATAACCCATGAACATGGAGTTGGACGTATATAGCGTATTTTTAACAATTACATATCTCATCGATCCGCGGTATTTAGCAAAAAATTACGCTTTAAGTTTTCATCAGCCGAGCGTAGTTTTTATTTAATATTATTACGCTGTTACTTGGAAATGCTCTAAAAAAATGTGCAAGCAAATATGACACATTTGCATGAAAGCAGCAGATGCAGATGTTTGACCTTTTTCGTATTTTCATTAAGCGCACAAAACTTGTATATGTGCTTCGTACTTCACCTTGAAACAATTATGGTTACTTACCTGTTCAATATAAAGTAATGCCGTTTAATATCTTAAAATTGAATGTGAAAAATAGTTATAATATCATCGAATTGTAATCTATTTGGAGTACTATGATTCACCCCAATTATATAAAATTGTGAAGAATGTTGTTTATGACAAAGATGACATTGCGATTGTTCGCCTGATCTCTAATTTGTTGGTAATTTAGAAATCTAGATATCTCTGCGTAAGCAAAACGCTGCTTCAGCAGTCTGAGTGAACGGCAACAGTGGCAATAACAAACAATGCTAGTACAAGACCAGCTATGGTTTCAACATCGATACTAGCTTGCACTGCTTAAAAATTTCTTTAATTACTAGAACTCCATCGCTATATTCCTTCCTAGCCTCCTAAGCGTTACGTAGAAAGGAGACATTCCTGTGTAATTGGTCATATTAAAAAAAAAATTACCATTTTGTAATATTTATAAAGAAATTAGGATTATGAACCTTTTTAGGTTTTTGAAGGACCCTCAATCAATTTTTTGAAGGCTGTTATAGAAGGGCAAATTTCCTAGTTGTGTTCGAACGAAATCAAGTAACAGTTGGAATTATGAACTCTATCTAGGCTCTAATACGAAATTTTGTGCGGTACAAAAGGAATGGTGAAATAATAATAAATTTATACTGGCAGAAGTAACTCGTATATGAGCATTATAACAATAATAGCATTTTAGATATCAATATTATTCTCAGAACGTTAGCATACAGTAAAATCCCGCGGGTTTTACACACATCATGTAAAATCAGTTATGGCAATGAGTCGTTATTTCCATTAATTTCTATATACGGCTGTATTCATTACCATAGCTGTTGCTTGCTTGATCATATTATGATTCATATAATGTTTACATGTGTTAAATCAGATTTTCTATTGTTTCACTTGCAAAACCTGAATTATTTTTGAACAGTCTTCTTTTTAGTACGTACTATTAATTTGCACAAAATTTTTGTTTCTCTTGTAGATGTCTAAAGCTCCTGCTGTTGGTATTGATTTGGGTACTACTTACTCTTGTGTAGGCGTATTCCAACATGGTAAAGTTGAAATTATTGCTAATGACCAGGGTAATCGTACTACCCCATCATATGTTGCTTTTACTGAAACGGAACGTCTTATTGGAGACGCGGCCAAAAATCAAGTTGCTATGAATCCTCAAAACACGATTTTCGACGCTAAGCGCTTGATTGGTCGTAAATTTGATGATCCAGCTGTTCAGGCCGACATGAAGCATTGGCCATTCGATGTTGTCAATATGGATAGCAAACCAAAAATCCAAGTAACCTATAAAGACGAAAAGAAGACCTTCTTCCCTGAAGAAATATCTTCTATGGTTTTATCTAAAATGAAGGAGACAGCAGAAGCTTATTTGGGTAAATCGGTTACAAATGCTGTTATAACAGTCCCAGCCTATTTTAATGATTCACAGCGTCAAGCTACAAAGGATGCTGGAACTATCGCTGGATTAAATGTGTTACGTATTATCAATGAACCAACTGCTGCCGCTATCGCTTACGGTCTCGATAAGAAGGCCGCTGGTGAGCGCAATGTGCTCATATTTGATTTGGGCGGCGGTACTTTTGATGTGTCGATTCTGTCCATTGATGATGGCATCTTCGAGGTCAAATCCACTGCTGGTGATACTCATTTGGGTGGCGAAGATTTTGATAATCGTTTGGTAACCCATTTCGTTCAGGAATTCAAGCGCAAACATAAGAAAGATCTTACCGCTAATAAGCGAGCTTTGCGCCGTCTACGAACTGCTTGTGAACGTGCTAAGCGTACCTTATCGTCTTCTACGCAAGCCAGTATCGAGATAGATTCCTTATTTGAGGGTACTGATTTTTACACTTCTATAACACGTGCTCGTTTCGAAGAGTTGAATGCAGACCTTTTCCGCAGCACGATGGATCCTGTAGAGAAAGCTTTACGCGATGCTAAACTGGATAAATCGCAAATTCATGATATAGTTTTGGTCGGTGGTTCTACACGCATTCCCAAGGTGCAGAAATTGTTGCAGGATTTGTTTAATGGTAAAGAGTTGAATAAGTCTATAAATCCTGACGAAGCCGTTGCTTACGGCGCTGCTGTACAGGCTGCCATTTTGCATGGTGACAAGTCCCAGGAGGTGCAAGACCTTTTGTTACTCGATGTTACCCCATTGTCCTTGGGTATTGAGACTGCTGGTGGCGTAATGAGCGTACTTATCAAGCGCAACACTACAATTCCCACTAAGCAAACTCAAACATTCACTACTTACTCGGACAATCAACCTGGTGTCTTGATTCAGGTATATGAAGGCGAACGTGCGATGACTAAAGATAATAATTTGCTGGGTAAATTTGAACTTTCCGGTATTCCCCCCGCTCCACGCGGTGTTCCTCAAATTGAGGTTACATTCGATATCGATGCCAATGGTATTTTGAATGTTACTGCTTTAGAACGTTCTACCAACAAGGAGAACAAGATCACTATTACCAACGATAAGGGTCGTTTGTCTAAAGAAGATATTGAACGTATGGTTAACGAAGCTGAGAAATATCGTAGCGAGGATGAAAAACAAAAGGAGACTATTGCTGCCAAAAACGCTTTGGAATCATATTGCTTCAACATGAAGGCAACTTTAGATGAGGAGAATTTGAAAACTAAAATTACCGAGTCTGATCGCTCTACCATTTTGGACAAATGCAACGAGACTATCAAATGGTTGGACGCCAACCAATTGGCTGACAAAGAAGAATATGAACATCGCCAAAAAGAATTGGAAGGAGTATGTAACCCCATCATTACCAAACTGTACCAAGCGGGTGGTGGTGCCCCAACTGGCATGCCTACCGGTATGCCTGGTGCTTTTCCAGGAGCTGCCGCTGCCGGCGCTGGTGGAGCTGCCTCTGGTGCTGGACCTACAATTGAAGAAGTCGATTAAGCGATCGAAAATTGTATTTTTCAAAAAATAACAATGGAACAGCAACCACTCTTCACTTGATAATTTTCATTTCGAAAAAATACTGATGTTTGGATCTGTTTAATTTAAATTTTAAAACAACTGCTCCTTTACCACATATTATAAATTATGCATCAATTAAATATATACCTCTCCGTTCAATATCTACAATACGCGACACGTATGTTATTTATGCTAACATTTGAAATAGTTCTAAACGTAATTAAATAAAAAGAAAGAATGGAAAAGATACAAAATTTTGGGACCAATTTTGTTTTGGAATTTAAAGCTAAGCTTAGAGGAAATCTTACAGTGGTCATATAGATAAAAGGAATCTCTAACACATTGTTTTTTTGGCAAACAAAACGAAACGAAAATTTTGCGTTGTTTAAAACAGTATTTACGAGCAAATATTGCATTAGACGCGGGAAAGGCTCCGAACAAACTGTGTAGTATTATTAGAAGCGAGAATTTCGCGAATCTTCTTTTTTGTGTTCAATTTGCTTTTTTTTCTTCAAATATAGTAAATAACCAAGTAAGCGTTTAAGTTCGAACTATTATACTGTTATTTTTTGATTTTTTATGTACAATAATCTCAACGCCGAATTATCTCAGATTGGAAGCTTCCATCAAGTAAATAAGATATTTGCTGCGGCCAAATCAATTAAAACTACAATTTCGTTTCATAAATTACATGCCTTTAATGCCACAGTAAATCACTATTTTTTGGTTAGTTTGTTTTCCTTCAATCAGTTAAGAATTCTATTTGTTAGGTAATCAAGAAGAAATCACGTTACATTTCTTTACCCATGACCGAACTATGAGAGGGCTATATTCAGTTTGCCGAAACGTTTGCAAAGCCCAGAAGGTAGCTTCAGAAAACCCCTAAAAGTATATATATATCAAATTCTGAATCGGTGTAAGGTCTGTTGTAAACATTCACCTGGTCGCAAAAATGGATCCCATCGACTTCAAATTTGGAAGTTCTTGCACGCAGGCTGGAGTCGAAAATGGAACAAATCTGTCTAAGGGCTCCCTTAGAGTGTCACGAAAAGAGAGAGCACCTGTTTTCCAAAACGGAGTGAAGAGCTGATTTTTTGCTCGTTACTCATAAACCATAACATATAAATTTACAAAAATTTGAGTGCATATTCAACGGGCTATGCTGTAGTACCTGTTAAATAGGAGGAATTGACCACGCCTACCCAATATTATAGTGTATCAAAATTTAATTATTTTTTTGACACCTTTATAAGGCGCAGAAACATGCTTCAATAATCTCATAAAGTATATAAATTCTTGGCAAGATTCAAATTTGGAACCTTAACAAGTCTGTCTCCCTATTTGCAGAGCTGTGTAGTATTTGCTTGTGGTAAATACTCTGTTAATGAAGATTCAAACTCCCATACGCCTACGCAACAAGAACTTTTACGAAAATAGAAAAAATCAGCAGTGTTCTCTCCATATTATAGAACATGAAAATTTTGCTCTTTTGCTTTTTCTGTCTCGTTTAGGATAATGGTTAAGAGTATAAAAATTCGGTCACGAACAAATATAATTTTCTGGTTAATGTTAAGCCCAACGAAGCATTAAGTGACAATGGCCTTAACAAGTAAATAATTCCTATCTGTGAATTATATTTATCTGTTAGTAATTTCTATTATGTGCGTCCCGATAAAAGATATGTCTTCTGCCACCACAGGTGCCATTATTTTTTTTTAATAAATATTGCTGAAAATTTTTATGGGTATATTTCAAAAATGTATTTCCCACACGATTGCATAGCTTACAATTCTTTCTTGTAAAAATTAATTTTCTTGATCTTTTCTTGTATTTATAATTTATTATCGATTAATGAAAATGACGAACAAGTATTTCAGTGTGGGAGGCAAAAATGCGTTTTTGACACCATAGTTCGAACGCAACCCAAACAAAACATTGGTGATAAAAAATATGTATTTTAAGATTAGTTTTGGATAATGGGCCATAAAGCATTTGCATTCTGCAAAAGAATTTGTATTTCTGGTTGTTATTACAATCTATAAAAATTTATATCTTTTAATTAAATTTATTTATGGACACAATTTAAAAGAAACTATTTTGCTATACATATATAATAGGAAAGCTTTTTTGCATAAATTTAACCAAAGCGACGCTTGTTGTCAACTGTGCTGATGGTGTTGGCTGTTTGAATTTGCACTAATAAACGAAATTGCTGTTCAAGATATATTCAGATTTGCAGACTTATTCTGACATTGTCATCGTAATAATTGCTACATAATTAGTCATTTCACTAACAGCACTTTTGCGGCGAAATTATTATGCCGCAAAACAGAACTGTTTGTAAAGGTTGCTTAGTGCTATGTTTATAAAGGAAAACAGGGGGTAGTCATGTGATCAGGCGACTATCGCCAATAAAATCGAACTAATAATTTTGTGTTAGATCGCCCAAACACAGTACAGACACCAACTGCGCTTGAAAAGGTAAGTCTGACAAAGCAATGGCGTATCCTTGAACAAATGAAGCAAAGAGTTTGGAAATGATGGGTGTTCGAATATCTTCCTGAATTAACTCGCCGAAAGAAACTGCACTAGTCCGTTGAATCAATATAAATAGCAACAGTATGTGATGATGTGTGGAAAGATTGATGCTACAGAATGGATTACAAGCAATAGCGAATTAAAACTGTTGATTAGACACTTAGAGTAAAAAGCAAAAAAAAAAAAAAACAAACCAAGTTACATATCTTTCAAACACAATTCTCAATTTATTTTATTCTCGATTTACATCTGTTTTCTTTTATAAATGCAGGCCTAAATAGCCAATTCGTCAGCGACGAACGTATACTGTAAAGTGAATGTGGTTTATAATTTATTCCTGTAAAATGGTAGCCGCTGACAAGGCTTTATATAAACGTTTTACCGCGGAAACTCATGGTTACGGACCACATGACCTGCAGGCACTTTCGCCGCCTCAAACTTTGGCGGATCTATCCCCAAATTTTCACCGTAACAACAGGCAATCTGGACGAAGGCGTTATTCTGTGCGATACAATTTCGCGTAAGATACTATTCTATTTAATCGCCACATTAAATGCGTCATTTGAACCAGATTATGATTTCTCTGAAGCTAAGATCAGGAAATTTTTCCTCTGACGTTGATGCTTGTGAATAAAATCACCTTGAGGCGAACATTTTATACAATCATAATGAACTTTACTATAAAGTTCGAATCTGTGCACTAATAGTTGCTCAATAGCTAGGAAAACTGACTAAAATGCTACATTCTTTCAAATAAAACGTAGTCGAACTTTTTGTAGCTGTAGATGAGTGCATACAATATTATTAGCACAAATATTAGGCGCGAATATGAATCACGTGAAATCTTAAACAGTTCGTGTAAACATTTCATTGACTGTTTAGTAAATTTCTTGATAACAAAAGTTCAATGCTTGACAATACTGTATTGCGTGGTGAAGCCGTTAATCTGTATGTACGAATGGTTTTCATGTAAAATTTTTAGATAAAGTGCTTACGATTTGTAAATTACAAATCGAACAAAGATAATGTATTACATTTTACGATTTATTTACATTCCTGCGTTGAACTTGTTTTTTTTTTTTGGCAAAAAAAAAAAGAAAAACATTTCAAATTGAATATCGGAGGATTAAAATCTACCAATAAGATAAAGTTTGTAATGTAAATGCCACTATGATATCTTTAAATAATAGCTTTTTCAGTTTTTCTAATTTAATTTAAAACTTCATATAGACGTTAATTAAGAATATTTCCGATAGGTTTTTAAAAATACTATCGTGTGCCGGTAATTTTAAATTCTAACAACTTGTTGACAATACAGGGTGTAAACTGATTAGAATGTGCACTAACTAGATTCTTCTTTTTTTTATTTGAATTTTTTCTTTTTCAGAGTCACGAGTTCAGTAAAGAATCATCCTTGCAATGGGTCATGAATTCCGTGCATTCAAACTTATCAGTGTGGTCGGGTCCATACTTCAAGAGCCAAAAAAAAACAATGTTTCCTCATCTTGCGTCAACAAAGTAGTACGGTATAGTGCATTTTATCTGTGGGTGATAACACATCCAAACAAATGGTGAAATTTGCCGGCAAATAAGTCGTTAAAATAATTATTTTAATGCTAAGCTTTTGATTTAAAATTTTGCAGTATACACAAGGAGAGCATTGTTGATATTCAAGCGAAAGCTGTGGCAGTGCCGAGTAAAATAGAATCTTGTACCGAGCGAAATTTGGAATTGGCTGTACAACAATTATTCGTGGTGTCACAAGCTAAAGCGCAGTTGCCATTGCAAATAGAAGATGCTTCACATCCAGACAATCTGGATGGCACTGATGCTCTTAATACACGTGTAAATCAAGATACCCGCTTAGACAACCATGCTTTAGATTTGCGGACACCGGCAAATCGGGCCATATTTCGGTTGGAAGCGGGTGTATGTCGCCTCTTTCGGGACATACTTACGGAAAAAGGATTTATTGAAATCCATACACCCAAAATTATTTTAGCAGCTAGTGATTAAGGCGCCAATGTCTTCACCGTTAGCTATTTTAAAGGTATAAAGATTATTCCTTTTATGAGTTTTCTATTAGTTAAAAATGTTTCACTACAGATTCGGCTGATTTGGCTTAGTCTCCTCAATTATATAAACAAATGGCAATTGCCGCTAACTTCGATAAAGTCTTCACTGCGGGCGCCGTATTCCGACCAGAGGATTCTAACACGTAAATAGCTTGCTGTCTATTAAACCAATTTATTCTTTGGTAACCCTGTAACATCCACTGGGAGATATAAATGTCTATACCAACAAAAATTGACAGCTGTCACTTTGCGTCAAATTTCGTATTCTGGAGTAAAAGTGATAGCAAAACTCTTCAGTATTAGTTTTGCGCTAAAGCAGTGGCATAGTAACGTAGTCGAAAATTAACTTTCATTTTCGTTTACAGCTATTTTTGCTAACAGCTATAATTTTCATTTTAAGATATTGAATTATTTATACATAATTGTCACCCAGGGTTGTTAATTTGCGAAGACTATGATATTAAATGGGATGAAACGAGGCAACCTAAAAAAAGAAGCAAATTGAAGGTTGACTATTAATATATTCATTTAATATAATGATTGTTGTCCTTTTTCTAATGTTTTAGTAAACTTTTACGGTGTATTCCAATTAAATTCACTAACACATAAATAAAAAAAGGGTTTGTTTATACTCCTACCTTTGTATATTCTCATCAAAATTGAATAGAAACATTGCAATTAAATATCCTTCTATTTTCTATATACTTTCTTTTTATGTTTTCTTACAATTTTTAAAAATTTTCTCTTTATATTACTTTTGCATTATAACAAGTCAGAGTGACATGCTGAAAAGTAGATCGCAAATGATGGCACCGGAGGTGTGGACGTTTTGCTGAAGTGAATGAGGGAATAAGGAACGGCATATCATCGGCTCTTTGATATTAACTGGTAATGAAATAAAAAGTGGAAGGAATGAATCCGCTTTTACGAAAATTAAAGAGTTGGGTTTTATTTTCCGAAACTAATTAAAAAGAAATAAAGCAAAATAGAAACGAAAGTTGAGTTAAGTTAATCTGAATCTTTATGTTTGTATTCACGCGGCCGAATTAAATCGTTCTTCTCCTTGGCTAGCTGTAACTAGTTGCGACGCAACGACTTGAAGTCATCCCTGATTTCTGTTAACAACTGCACAATTCGTTCGTTCGAATGTACGTTCGACGTCTTGGTGAGTTATTGTTAATTAAGTTTGTATTTAGTCTTAATTTTAATTTTATATTTTACATTAACTTAAAATTTGCCTGTTATTCTTTTTGTTACCAATTACTCATTAAAATGTACAACAACTAGAATAGTTTAATGGATCATTGGCTGGGGGAGGAGGGATATTACACATTTCCATTGCAACACACACATAGTATAAAAATTCTCTAGGGCAAGATTTTTGTGTAGGACCCCCCAAATTTCGGCGAGTTTAGGAAGAGAGTATACTACAAGGGGTGGAGAGACTTACTTGAATTTTGCAAAATGGAATTATTTTCGGAATTGCAACGTTCAATTGCAACGATATACGACAAAATGAAACTCTTAAAAACACCAAACAAAAAGGTGATTTTGGGGACATTATGTTCATCGCTACACCGACACACCTTCAAATACTGCGACGGTACAGTAACGTTTACAAGGCATGAAAACCTTTTCATGCACGAAAATTTTTTCAATGGATCAACATTTTCAGTTCTTCGAATATGCCAAAGATTTGATTAGGCACAAATTTGCATTAATTAATAACGTTTGTTGTTTGTTTGTTGTTTTGTTTGTACACTAGTCATAATTGGAATTCCACCAATTCTAAACTATGTATTTATGCTAAATGCATATATATAACGGTTGTAAAAAATACAAAATCGTATATAAACCCCTGTTGCATCAATTTGATGTGTTTTCCAATGTCGATTATATTAAACACCCTGCATTTGAATACAAAATTCCGCAAATCCGTGGGAAACAGCGAGACATCGCGAAAATGACATTAAAAGATCAAAAGGCGGCTAAGTGGAGGTATATATACTTGTGCAAACAGAGTAAAGACTTAAGACAAGTCGGACAATACGTCGTCCCATCTGGCCAAGTAGCTCGAAAAATAAGATCGGAAGCCAAAAATGAGATGACCAGGCATCCCCTCTATTAAATGTTGCAAGATAAAAATTGGTCCGAATATATCCAAAAAATAAGTTACCCTTTGGAAATTTATTTATTTTCCGTTAGTCACGTACGTACGTTGATCCAACAATTGAATCTTCACACTCTTCATATGGATGCAACAGGGAACGTAATAAAAAAATTGGCTGGGAATTCTAAAAGAGTATTTATGTATCCTATAATAGCGCATATACAAAGAGAAGAGAATGAAACAGGAATTCTCTTCCCTTTGTGCGAGTCCTTTTTAAGTAGACATTTTTCAACGGACATTAAAAGGTTTTTAATTTATGTTAAAAGGATAATAATTTACGTTGGCCAATTTGTCAACGTATTATATCCGATTGGAGTATGGCCTTAATAACTGCCATCTTGTGGGTTTTTTGTAGTATGGATTTGCCATTATATGTGAACACTTGTCTCAAAAACTTAGACCAGAAACTAAGCAAACCTTCGTTCGTCATATTACAGCTATGTACTAATCACATTATCAGGATCCTGTATAAGGATACAGAAAAGCATTTTAGTGAGTCTGAACACAAGTTCATTAAGCGGCAAATGATAACCGCAATGTATTGTTCAATGGGTTACAAGCTTTTTGTTTGTAATTTGTAGTCAATTTGAAAATAATTTAACAAAATGCCATGTTGAAAAACAACCTTTCAATGAGCTGCGATGAGGGTGACAACTACGACACCAACGATAAAAAGAAATTTGATACAAAACAATCAACATACTCCCAAAGTGGATTTTACAAAAAAGGTATACAAGTAACAAATAAAATAGCCATTAGTAATTTTCCTAAAAAAAATATAAATTCTTTTTATAATCTGAATTTCGCGGATATTTTATTGAAAAAATATGTCGCTTACGCTCCACTATGGACGAATTCAATGATACAATTCATAGATACTAAAAAGCCCGCTTCCAACAGTCCAGTGGAAGGGACTTTTCCAATAGTTAAGAATATAACTTTAGGTGGCGAAAGAAACGTACGACTATGTAAGAGAGTCGTACAAATGTATAAAAGCAAAAACAGAGGAAGTAAACTTGAATCACATTGAAAGAAAAGTTTTATATGGGAATCAATTAAAAAGTACAGAGATATTACTCGAAGGCAAGCGGAAACAGACCCCAACAAAAATTAAGAACGTAAAAATATTCGAGCATTACACATCGGACGAATGCTTCTCTAAAGTAAATCGATTTTTAAAATCAAAACGAATTATTGTGGGGAAATATAATTATATATTTGAGACAATATACACCAGTACTAAGAGACCATTTTTAACACATATGGAGCTAAACTATTTATTACGCCTTGAAAATAAACAAGAATTATATAATAATGTGTTGGAATTATACACACATATTATTATATGTGATTATAAAATTAATTAAAAACAACTCTGATGTCAACGAAAAATTTAAACAAACCTTGTTACAATACAAAGTAATGTAAAAAAAGTGTACCTATTTTCCACAATAGGCGTCTTACGTTTACGTATAAAGATACCTCTTCTCAAACTTTTATATATATTGATCCGGTAGGTAACGAAGAGGCAATTTTATCGAAATTATTTAGTAAATTTAAAAAAATAGAGAATAACAAAGCAAACAATATATGGATGACAAGAACGAAAAGGCATGATTTACAAAATCTAAAAAATGACAATACGAACTGTGGAGTATTTGTTTGTCAAGTCTTAGAAAGAGTTGTGAAAAATGAATCTTAAATAGGCTTGGCGCGTCCGTCTGATTGCAGAAAACAGATGAAGGGAAAAATTCTGCAATACAGATATAACCCATGATTGTCTTCACTGTTACACAGTTGAAGAAACTGAAAAACAATGTAGCAAGTGTTGCAGAATTTTTGTATTCTACTTAGTAATAATTATTAAAAATCTTTATAAATTGTTATACCTAAATTCCGCTGCTACTTTTTATGGTTCTTTAAATATGCCCTTTGTTGTAAAATTTCTAGGCCAGAAAGATTCTTGCGTTTAGTATTTTTTTTTTATTATTACGTTAATAAATTATAAATTACATGATGACTGTTATATTTTCTTATCTTATGTATTTTACTATTTTTATTATATTTATTATATTTATATATATTATATTCAGTATATTATATTATATTGATTTATAAAATTGGTTATCTATTGTTATTATTACTTAGTAATTTTGATTATTGTTATTTTTTTGTGTTATTGATGGTATATAGGCCTGAAATATTTTCTGAAAAACAACCATTTATAATAATGCAATACCTCATGGGGGGTGTGGAAAATTGCACGCAATTGCCTAATGAATATGAAAAGTAGCTATAGTTTTCCTTTACAGCCCACAAAGTATATAATACAAATATATAATTTTTTTTGATGATCTTCAACTACGCTCGCTTGAAACAGAAAATCTAGTTAAATTAGATGGTGCAAATACTACTATTATGCATATATGTTTATAAAAATAAAAAATGAAAGTAAGAGATTAACAAAAAATACTTTTCTTAGTAAAATTTAAATTCTGTCATATTTCTTTGCTTTTAATAACACATGGCATCTGCTACGGTTAGTGGCTTTCCCATGAATTTCATAGAGTACGGTGTATGTATTCTCTCTTTTTATACAACTATTTGATCATTGTTAGAGCAAAAAATGCGTTTATTTACATTACTTTAAACACAAACATACGAAATAGTACGTTTGCAATGAAAATAAAAGGTATTCCAATTTCTTAATATCGTTGCTATACAGAGCATTGTTTATGAACCTTATTTCTGTGTATAATGTTAAATATGACAATTCTCAAATTATACAAACAAGATGTACAAGCTATGTTAAAGGATGAAGTTATATTGAAGCAGAGAAACAAATAAACAATTTTTCCCAAACACTCTTTATAAATGTGTTTCATTTGGTCACATCACTTGGATTAGTCACAGTGACTTTTCATAGTTTGCTTTGTTATGAGTAAATATGTAACTAGAACACATTTTCAAAGTAAAAAAAAACTTCTGCCAAGGAAGCTTTATAGGTATAATACACTATTGGAAAGGCTATTGATCAAAGATTTACGTGATATTAGTTTCTTTTGGCCGCATCACTTGGATTGGTCAAAGTGGTTAAGTAAACTTTCACTTTGTCAGTCTTGTATATGACATTAACATAAAGTCATATTTTCTTTATATTTAAAACAAAAATTCTGAAAAAGTTCTCAGTTAACATTTTTTGGTTTGTGTCTTTGCTCGTTAAATTTATATATAACCTCACACCTTTTTAGGCAGGGCGTAGTCACGTTTATTGGCTAACCTTTCTGGCAGCCAACAAAGATTAAAAAGTGGTTTCGAAACGATGAAATGGTTTAGTTTTGTCGATTTTCAATAATAGCTTCCCCTTATTTTAGCTAACCGAATGCGTTTCAAGTGCTTTGTACTACTTATGTAGATTTACTATTGTAAATCCTATTTAGTCAAATTATACCCTTAAGGCCTAACACGTTTTAAAAATTAAAAAAATTACCAATGTAAAAACTGCACAGAATAAGTAAGTAAGTGAAATATAAAGCACGCAATCTTAATCTAGAATCCCATTTCTTTTCTAACATGCATAGCTTTCCTAACTCCATTGCTGGTAATCGATGTACCTGAGAATATCGTAAGTATTTCGTAAGTATAAGTACTCTGAAGAGCCAAAGTCGTCCCTCGGTTTGGCCTCACAGGTTGCAACGGGTTTTCTTGGGCAGGGTATAACTCGGCCACTCCAGACTCCGTTCCAAGACAATTTGTAATTAAAAGATGAATTGGACCTTCGGGTTTGTTCTTGATGTTTTATTTTTGAGGAAATTACAATCTGATCTCTCTCAGAGCGGTAGGAGGGAAAAACCAGCTTGGTGGCCCGACCTTCCTTGTTGATATATTTAAATTCTTTTTGCATGCGTCTGTTGCACTTCACTTTCGATTTCGCGGATTACTACAACGAGACGAATATGTCGGAAGGGTCATAGCAGCCGCGGGTCCGTTCCTAACTGATGCTCGTCAAAACAAAAAGAGTTTTCACCAGACCTTCAGGGATGGCGACTAAAGCTAACCCAGCTCATCCTCTATCCGTAGAGTCGGTAGTCCTTTTAGTTCTTCAGGGATGGCGATTAAAGCTAAACCAGCTCATCCCTTATCCGTAAGGTCAAAAAAAAACCCTAATGGTCGAAGTCAGCTTGTTGGATAGTCTGTGCTTTACTTACCTCGACGGCGGCTATGACACAATAAAAGACTGAGCGTGTTGCGACACGCTCTTTTATAGTTGCGGCCACCAACGGTATCCCGTTATTACAATATATATATACTGTGAGGCCGTTTCCGGCCCTGTCCTATGGCTGAGGTAGCTCAGCGACCCAGGGAAAGAATACAACACAAGAAAATTTATATTCGCAGGCACTTGATTCTTCTTTATTCAACTCATTACATTTGGTACTACTATTGTTATTCTATTCTGTGTTATCGGCTCGAGAGCCTAACAGCGACTGATCGGCTCGAGAGCCCAACGACGACATACTGGCTCGAGAGCCCAACAGCGACTGCCTAAACTAATTTTCACTATCCTACTCGTAACCTATACTTACACTATTCTTATTCTATTCTATCCTATCTTAATGTATTCCTATTCTATCTTATGCTATCCCTAATCTATTCCTACTCTATCTTATACTATCCCTAATCTATTCCTATGCTATTTCCTAGTCTACCTTAATGTATTCTTACTCTAGCACTTCCCCCTCCCCAGAGACGGAGAGTCCGTCAGGCCAAAACGAGGGCCCGACTTTGGGTCCTCACAATACCTATTCTTACATGTGCCAGCTTAGGTTTGATCGCACTTGTCTGGTCGAACATGTTTGTTTGCCTTTACGAATACATTTTATGGGACCTGCTTTTTTTCCTTACGCGCGTTTGCATCCCCATTTTTCTACTTATTCTATGGCTACTATGCCTTTTGTACATGGTTGCCCGTTAAGTATGCTTCATGCATTTTGGTATATTCTTAATTAGCTTATAAAGTTTCGTATTTACGGTGATATAGTTTATATAGTTGTGTATTTACAATAGCGTATGCTTTGTGAGGCCGTTTCGGCCCTTTCCTTTGGCTGGGGCAGCTCAGCGGCCCAGGGAAGGAACACAAGACATTTTTATTTTGCAGGCACTTGGCTCTTCTTTATTTAGCTCACTCCATTGTGTAAATTTCATTCGAGTTTATAACTTATATTCTCCTATCTTCGTATTCGTTTTCTCTCTCTATCACTTTTATTTGATCGCTACTATTCATTTACCGATAAACATGAAATTATTAAAATTAAAATGGCTGAAACCCCACTAACTGAGAGCTGAAACTACACTCACTGGCTCGAGAACCATACTTCAACTGACTGGGTCGAGAGCCAAAACGTGACTCCCTTAAACTAATTTTGCTATACTCCTCCTAACCTATGCTTACACTATTCTTATTCTATTCTAATCTATTCCTAAGCTACCACTTATTCTATTCCTAAGCTATTCCTAAGCTATTACTTATTTTAGCACTTCCCCTCTCCTGACTTTGGGTCCTCACAGCTTATATGGTTGGTTTTTTATAATTTTTTTTTTACAAAATCTAATGCGCTAATGCTTTACTTTCCATAGGTACAATAGTATTCTATTCAATGATCGATTAAATGTATTTTTTGTGTGTATGTATGTATGTAACAAAGTAATACTTATCAATTGTGCGCGAGAAGGACGATCGTAATAAAACGTCTGTAACAGACAACTCGGACGGACTACATTTGTGCGGAAGTAAGGAAGTAAACGCTTCCTTACAAGGCTCTTTGTCGCGAAGGTGGAAGGTGGAAGGTGCTAGACAGGTTAACAGTTAGGATTAGGTAAAAGGCTAGACGGACGACGGGAGATGGGGGGAGTCCTAGTCAAAACAGTCTGATTGGGATAAAGTAGGGTCGCCAAAGGGCAACCTTGGTAGGAGCTGTAAAGAAACTGGCTCCAAATAGTCCGTTACGAGAGACAGACTGGTCCGGTCGAGTAGGGGAGTCAAAATGAGAGGAGAGTCGAAAACAACAGTATTAGTTAAGAAAGAATAATTAGATGGGGTACTTAAGTTTAGAGATAAGAGTTAGTTAAGCTTAGGCAATAGAGTAGTACGCACACAGGTTGTAAGCGACACAGAAAAGGTCGGGTGCAATGAGTGGACAAAACTACCATTTTTTTTAAACCTTAAAAATACAAAGTTTATCGCTTAAAATAGAAATCGAAATAAGAATTAAAACAAAAGGAACAATAATAAATGAAAAAACTTTATTGAGAATAAACGTTCATTTGTTTTGGAGTGCATTTTCGATCACGTAACTATTGCAATTAACAGTTTGTGTCTTGAATTTAAAAGGGAAAAACCATTTTCCCTCTAGTTGTAAAAAGCCCTTAAAATCATTAAACAAATAAAACATCAAAAGAATATTCTTGTGAATCAAGGCCTGGTGCTTACCCCAGCACCAGGTATGGGCTAAAAGCCCCCCAATACAATTACTTCATTTAATAAGTGAATTTGTAGTTAAAACGTTATAGCAAAAATATGCCCACTTCGTTAATACGAGAAATTCGGGGCAATCCATGTTAGAAGAGCGGCAGCAGTTAGTGAGCTAACAACCAATGCTGGGAAGCTGCAGCTTATGTAATTTAAACCAACTGAGAAAATATACATAACATTGGATTTCATTAGCAATTGGATAATTACAATTTCATTTTTATAGTGCAATTTCTAACGTGTTGTTACGAAATTTTTTTCTGGATACGCTTCGTCTCGCTAAATCGTGGTTTTTCTTTTTAAAAGAAATATACTTGCCCGTTTTCACTTCAAGATTCTTTTATTTGCAATCAATTTCTTTAAGGGTAGGATTATTTGCTATCTCTCGATATTCTTTTTTGATTGACTCGGCCTTCCGCAGATATTCCATTTATATACATTTTTACAAGAATATTACTATCATGGCTTCATTTTCAATGCATTAATCTGCTTTTTCCTACCTTGATACCTTCTATAACTTGTTCCGATCAGTAATAATGCACTGTTCAATTGTTAGGCGTAGCCACTGAATAACATAACTAGGCTTATTTATGTTCTTTTGGTGAAGACTGCTTTATGTCGTACAAATGTGGTCCAATAATAGTATATATATGGAGGAACGTCGGCCTCACGCTTGTCCGCACCCGCCACACCACCGCACACCCAAAAACACACACACATATCGCGACACACACACGCACACTACTACGCATGCTCACGACACACACACACGCGCACACACACGCGCACACACAATACAATCCTTCACTACTGCTAAACATTCCACATCAAACTTTTTTTCCCACATAACACGGATTATTCCTTCCAACGCGAACGATCGCATTTCATCACATGCGTTTCTTTTCAATTACACTACCTCCTATTACGGTCACAAAAAATATCCTCCCATAAGTTTCCCTTCATTATACACATCCTAATGAACAGACGAAAAAGGATTTCTTCAAAGACATACATTATTTGTTATTCTGATAAAAAAATATACAAACATTGGACTCTGTAATCTTTTTACCTTCATAAACTTCTGAAATTATTTCACTTTCTGACGATATTGAAGACGATCTGGAAATTTTTGTATCAACGGAATCTAGTACATATACAATTTCGTCTATTCAAGTTGCTCAAGTTGCTCAAGTTTCTCAATGGTCGGAGTTTAATTGATCAATCGCCTACAGATATCAAACTGAAGCATTTTCTGAACAAATTGAAAGGTATGATCATTATTTCAATCATAGCTTCGATGACCAACTGTTAAATATTAATATACCTACAGTCACTACAGACTACAACAGGCTTTTAGACGATAGTCTCAATAATGCAATTCCTAAGATTAATTTGGAGAGTTTACTACAATAAAGCATTAAACAAATAAATAACAATTAAACTTACGTTTTATTTTTATTCTTCTGATAACTCCAGCCATGGTGATGCGAATGTGACCAGAAATCTATAAAAGTAAATTATAAATTATTATTAGTTTCTTCAAACTCGTGATTGGAAAAAGAATTACGCCATCAATACAATAAAAGAAATAAGAAGCATAAAAAATATTTTTCATACAGTTATTCTAAAAATCTCATAATTTTTTTAAATGTTTTTAAATGGCAGACTCTAATTGACGCCTGGAAAACATCAGGGCGAGGATATACAAAGATAGATGAGTTACCAATTGACACAGTCTATAAAATAGTCGGATGTAAAGCAAAAGCAACACAATATGGAGAAAAAATTGCTCTTTATTTGGAATCACCAGAGGGAAAGTTACTGTGGATATTACTTTCGAAGCGTCTTAGTCAAGTATTCCCATCCAAGAATCCGTATAAAAAGTTAAAGGAAAAAAATACTCAACATATTATCTTTCGGGGAAGAGACAAATCTGTAGCTAATGCATCTATTTTTGAGTTTATCCCAAATGAAAATAAAGAATTTGATATCTAAGGTGAAATTTTAATTTATTTTATTAAAAATTCGTTTTTACATAGTTTGAGTATTTTCTTATCATTAAAGTTGTAGTCAGTTTTACTAAATTGTTCGAGATA